>JAWNLR010000401.1:0-11339 GCA_035042205.1 Drosophila infuscata
ATAAAATGGTACACCGACAGATCACTCACCAATCAGGGTACAGGCCCAATAGGCTCACCCTAAGATGGGTCCCGGGACAAACGGACATAGTAGGGAAACTGGCCGACAGGCAAGCAAGATTGGGGGCGGAGAGACCCCTAGTAGGACCTGAACCGAATTGTGGCATTGGAAGGCACACGATACGACAGGAGCTTAGAAACGAAGAAAGACAGAGGAGGCAGCGGAGCTGGGCAGAGGCACCAGGACTCCGACAAGCCAAATGTCTTTTGGGTGGCTATAAACAGAAGTGATTTAAGCAGATTATAGCCAAAAAAAATCTAAGAATACTCACCGGTCTACTGACGGGACACTGTAGACTAAGAAGTCACTTAGCCAAGCTAGGTATAATTAGTAGCGGATTCTGCAGGTTCTGTGAAGGCGCGAAGGAATCCTCAATGCACATCCTAGCAGAGTGTGTCGCCTAAGCAAGAAAGAGAAGCAACATCCTAGGGATGCATGTCATGATGAGCAATGACATAGTAGCCCTCAACCCTATAAAAATTCTAGCATTCGTGTAATAGCTTGGTTTGATGGAGGAGTTTTAAGCCCAGAAGGGGGCACAATAGACCTATCAGGTCGCAATGCACACACCCCTAAAACAAACCATGTATAATTTAAACTTGACCATCCGCTTGTTTATTATCAGCAGTATATTAACCAATCACCAATTCATAACTATTATTTTCCTTCTTAAAATTAAGGAAATTTAAATTGATTCTATTGATTTTACGTTAAATTGAATAATAAGCAAAACATAAAAAAACAAGTAAGAACGCTGTAGTCGAGTGAGCTCGACTACTATATACCCTGAACCAAGCTTTAAATGCATTATAGGTTTATCGTTTTTGGGGGCTGGAGTGGGCGTGGCCCGATCTTATTAATATACCTTCTAAGTTTGTTAACTGTAGCTCTTGAATTGCGGGAGATACAGGCATTTATCGTTTTTCATGGGCGGGAGTGGGCGTGGCCCAAAATATTTTGGAGATCGATCTTAGTAATATACCTTCTAAGTTTGATAACTGTAGCTCTTAAATTGCGGGAGATACAGGCATTTATCGTTTTTTGTGGGCGGGAGGGGGCGTGGTCCAAAATTTTTTTTCCACATTTATGATCATCCAATTTTTTTATCGATCTTTTGGGAGAGTTATATATATAACATACCTGCAAAATTTTGCGACTCTAGCTTGCAAATTACGGCAGATACGCGCATTTTAAATTTCTAGGGACGAAGTTCCTGCGGGCGGCGGATATGGGCGTGGTCCAAAAATTGGTTTGCCAAACTTTGGAGGAGGTTACCAGCAAATTACCTTTCAAATTTGGTTACTCTATCTTTAAAATGTTCGGAGATATACGGAGTTATATACTGAGGCAGTTATCGATAAAATATCGCAAACTTGATCTGCGCCTCATATACGAGATCTTATATTCCAAATTTGAAGTCTCTAGCTCTTATAGTCTCTGAGATCCGCGTGTTCATACAGACGGACAGACGGTCAGACGGACAGACAGACAGACAGACGGACAGGGCTATATCGACTCGGCTATTGATCCTGATCAAGAATATATATACTTTATGGGGTCGGAGATGCTTCCTTCTGCCTGTTACATACATTTGCACAAAACCATTATACCCTTTTCACCCATTTTTAATGGGTTCAGGGTATAAGAACTTCATACAGTTGATGGCAGTTGGTATTTTTGCGATCTTAGTTTTATGAACTCAGCAGTTTTATGATCTGCTGTTTGTTTGCACAAAACGATCAAAAGCTGATAAGCATTTCAGCTTAAAATGTACGTTTGTATGTGCGCGCACACTCAGCTGAGCTGATCACATACTTTTCTTTTCTTTTTTAGATATTAATTGTTAACGTCCCTTATACTGGCTTATAATACTCGTAGGATGTAATTAAGACACAAACTATTTATTGTCTCTTTGACAATAGCGAAATCCACTCCGGAATCAAGGGTGGGGATGACATCCAGAATTTGCAGCTCCTTCGCACCCTCGTCCCGCTGACTCGTAATTTTTTGGCAGTTGGTCCGTTGGGTTGCCAAACTAGTATAACCTAGTTAGTAAAATCCATCCACTGGCGTGATTGTTAGCTTCTTGTTTCTTCCGGCAGACTTGAGCCGGTCTGGACTTTTAGCTCCACCGCCGACTTGCCTATAAACATGTTTGGGGATTGACTTTTTATACTATTATACCAAAATGGTATAATTATACTATTATACCAAAATGGTATAATAGTATATTGGTTTTGTGCAATGTCCGTCATGCTGTCTGTCCGTCTGTCCGTCTGTCCGTCCGTCCGTCTGTCCGTCTGTCCGTCCGTATGAACGCGCGTTCCTCCGACACCCTTAGAGATAGAGACTTGAAACTTGGAACGTATATTGGAAAGTACCCTCAAAAGTTAAAGTGTCTTGGGTTTGGTCCTACGTCCACTAGGGAGCTAGAAAACCGCAAAAATCGATTTTAGCAAATCGATAAATCCACATATCTCTTAAAATTTAATGGATACAGTCACCAATTTTGGTTGGTAGGTTGTTGGCGAGGTCCTTAAAAGACTGCCATATGCCACGCCCACCTCCGACGCCCGCATCACCCCCGCCCATAAAATTTTCAAATGGCTATATCTTCCGCAGTTTTTGAGTAGGGAACGTCAAATCTGCGCCTATAATCGACAATTCCGATTGTAAATGGATAACTCCTTATATCTTCTAAAATTTTAAAGATAGAGTAACCAAACTTGGAAGATAATTTGCTGGTAACCTCCTCCAAAGATTGGCGTACCAATTTTTGGACCACGCCCACATCCGCCGCCCACAGGAACTTCGTCCCTAGAAATTTAAAATGCGCATATCTGCCGTAATTTGCAAGCTAGAGTCGCAAAATTTTGCAGGTATGTTACTGGTAAGTCCCCCAAGGATCGATAACAAAATTGGATGGCCACGCCCACTCCACCTACCTAAACCGATACATCTGTTGGTGTAAATCGATAAACCCATATATCTCACGCAATTTGAAAACTTAAGTCACCAAATTTTAAAGGTATATTGCTAGTAACACCCTTCATAAATGTGTAAAAAAAATTTTGGACCACGCCCACTCCCGCCCACAAAAAACGATAAATGCCTGTATCTGCCGCAATTTAAGAGCTACAGTTACCAAACTTAGAAGGTATATAACTAAGATCGAACTCCAAAATTTTGTTGGGCCACGCCCACTCCCGCCCCCAAATCCGATAGATAGGGTAGGAAGATTACTAGGAAACTTCTCTATAATTTTTTTGGGCAACGCCTACTCCCGCCCCTAAAATCTCGAAAAGATATTTTCTTAACTGTACACAAATTAAGGTATAATAGTATTTCGCTGTTGGTTACGTCCGACTGCAACGTTCTATCTTGTTCTTGTCTGATTTGATTTAACTCACAACCACGTACCTTCTCACCAACTGCACTTTCACTATAATTGGAGTATATATGTATATATAAAATATATATATGCATATATATATATTTATTTATTTAAATATTTAATCACCGTACTCTGCATATATATATACGCGATATACACGGTTATTTTTTTAGGTTTATATTTTATATTTATCTCCAACATACGATCACACGACTCTTTCACCTCCGTAACCTTGAGAGTTTGACCGCAGCAACGACATCAGTTTGTGTTACGCATTTCGAAAAGCTCCTCACTGATCGCTTATTGAGTGAGAATTGCATTTCAGCGATTTCTGTGCGGTTCGTTTATCTGCTTAACTCTCCTCTTGAGCGGCCGCCTACGTACCACTACTAATTTAGGGTGGACCATATTCGTACTCAAAAATACGGCTACTACATACATAAAGTCTATATACAGGCAAAGGTGACATCTACTGGTATGTTGTTGAATAATTTAAATTTAATTATGAAAGAGAAATTTCCTCTTTTAAAATAAGTGTTTCGGCAGAGGTGTGTGGCAGAATTTGCGGTGCTAATTTCTGACCGAGGGGCTTAGTAATAAAAGCGTATACATCTAAAAAACGTATTCGGCCTTCTATTATTTTGCCTCTGAATTCTTCTGGTGAATCATCTTCTAATGTTGCATACAACAACTAAACTCCTCTCTCTCTCTCCAGCATATCAGAATGTTCGAAGTCTTAAAACTAAACTATCTAAGCTTTCTTTTGAATTTGATATTCTAATATTTACCGAACCTTGGTTAAAGCCTGATGTCTCCAATCACTCATTATTTTCTAATGAGTACACCCCATATAGATGTAATCGAGTATCACGTGTATGTTGCGATTGTCTAATTGCTGTCGATTCTGATCTTGTGTCAGATTATTTCTTACCTCCATTTGATTTAGACATCGAATTTATAAGTTTTAAAATTGGGCTTAATACTTTTTCATTGGTAATGTCTTGTTCTTATTTCCCAATCCAATCAGTTGTCTCAGTCTACATTAATCATTTATCTGCTATTCAATACATTTCCTCTATGCTTTCGGATAGAGACTATGGTCCGCTCCACCAAATGTATTGGTGCAACTTAGTACAAATGAATTTATTGATGGGCTCCCTATTCGAAACTGTAACGACCGTTTGCTGGATTTAATTCTAATTGTAGTATTCTTTCTCACTTTGATCCACTTGTCTATCCTGAAGATCCCTATCATCCAACGCTCGATTTGATTATAGAGCTGCCAGTTCTTGTGCCTTTTGTAGCAACGGATTTTACACGTAAGAATCGTTGCTTCCGTAAAGCAGTCAATTATTATTTGACACAGATTGGTCAGAACTTTATGCCTGCACATTCGGATACTTGCGTTTCTCGTATGAATCCTGTGAAGGATAACAGGCCTCCCTCGTTTTCGCCGAATTAGCTAGGTTGAAAAATATGAAGTCAAAGTATTATAGGAAGTTTAAGAGATCGAGTAATCATTTAGATTACTCTCGATAAATGGTTGCTAAAGCAACTTTTATTTCTCATAATTCGCGATGTTACAATAATAACATTCTTCGCTGTAGGCTTCAATTTGCAAAGGATCCGAAGCAGTTTTATAACTTTGTGAACATGAAAGCAATTCGCCTTCATTACCTATCTCTGTTTTTTATGAAGATACGAAAGCAATAGATGATCAGGATTCTGCCGATTTGTTTGGTAAGTATTTTCAATCTACTTATTCCTCCTCTATCTTCTCCTCAAACGTACCTTATCCTTATCCCGTTCAAAGAGCCAATTGCATTTTTGGCCCTGTGATCACTTTAGAGTCACTTCTTGCAAACCTACATTCTATCAAGCCTGTGTTTTCACCAAGTCCTGATGGAGTCCCTGGATGTGTACTTAAGTACTGTTCTGAGTCTATTTGCAAACCTTTACTTAAATTATTCACCTTGTCTGTCGATAGTTATTGTTTTCCCGCTATTTGGAAGGAATCCTTTATTAATCCTCTCCACAAAAATGGCTCAACGTCCGATGTAAGAAACTCCAAATTGTCCGCAGAACCTAAGGCATTTGAGAAAATAGTAACAACTCAACTACAACACTTATGTAAATCTATTATTTCACCATTCCAGCATGGTTTTGTGAAATGTAGGTCTACTACCACTAACATTCTTGAATTTACTTTACTTGTGATCAAAGAATTTCAGAATAAAATGCAATCTGATGCCGTTTCTGCGACTGCTAATCGGGCACTTGGTGTCCTAGGTTTCATTAGGCGCTGGTCAAAAGAATTTGACGATCCCTATATCACTAAAACTCTTTATATGTCTCTTGTGCGTCCTATTCTTGAATATGGGTCTTGTATATGGTCACCCAATTACAAGGTTCATCAGGACAGAATAGAATCCGTGCAAAAGCAATTTCTTTTATTTGCACTTAGACGTCTAAACTGGACTACTAATTTTAGTTTACCCTCCTACCGTAGTAGACTTCTATTAATAAATCTTCCTTCACTTTCCGATCGTAGAACAATGCTTGGCGTAATCTTTTTACACAAGCTTATAAATGGTGAGATTGATTCTTCGGAGTTAATTAGCCAAATAAATTTTACAGTTCCGATCAGAAATACAAGGAACTTTCTACCCATCTTTCTTCAAACTTGTAGTTCGAATTATGCTTTACATAATCCATTTAGAATTTTATGTACTAATTATAATATGCTTTTTCCTTTAATAAATTGCAGTTCTCCTATTAATGTAATTAAAAATGTTTTGTTGTGTCATCTTTCTTCTAATTCGCGATCTTCGTATCAGTAACTAGTGCGGTCGCCCCTCGGTCGGTTGTGTTGAGGGGGCTGCTTTCGCCTAGGTCCGCGCGTTAACAAGCCCGAGCTTGGTATCGTTGGGCCACTTGAATGTACTGCTCGTTAGTACTTCAACGTCCAAATACAAATACATTATACAGACTTCAGTAAAGCCTTCGATTCTGTTAACAATTGTCTCCTTCTTCACAAACTAAACCTTATAGTTTTTCCTACTAACTTTCTTACATGGATTTCGGAGTATCTGAGTAACAGAACTCAAAAAACTGTATTTAAATCTGCTCTTTCTAAAACTATCCTAGTCACCTATGGGGTACCGCACGGTATTCACCTGGGCGCAGTGCTTTTTAACCTATTTATTAATAACCTTCCTTCAGTAATATTGAATTCTAACGCACTAATGTATGCTGATGACGTCAAGTTGTGCTTGACGTATAATGATATGACCTCACAATGCTTATTGCAGGCGGATTTATTTTCCTTTTTGTCGTAGTGTAAAATAAATCTGCCCAATTTGAACTGCTCTAAGTGTAAAGTCATGTCATTTTATCGTACCAATCCTAATACTGACAGTTAAACGCTCGATGGGATGCCACTTGAACAAAGTAAACAATTTAGGTTTACTTATGGATCACAAGCTTAAATTTGATAATCATATTAAATTCATAGTCAGCTAAGATTTTCAAGTTCTTGGTTTTTTTAATGACCCATTTGATGACCCTTATACGACCAAGTTACTTTTTACTTCTCCGTAATATCATGTTCACCAAAGTAGATTGGAACTTTTGCAAAAGAGCTTTCTACTTTTTGCGCTTTACTCAAATAGGCTTCTTCTTATTAACCTTCTTTCCTTAACTAATCGTCGTCGATTAGCCAAATAAATTTTTCTGTACCCTCTAGACAGTCTCGTTATTACCTCCCACTTTCTCTTAATCGTTGTACTCTTTCTTGCATGAACCGTTTCGAGTACTCTGTAATGATTATAATAAACTATATCATGTAATCAATTCAGAGTCCTCTATTTCTTTAATTAATAACTCAATTCTAAATGTCTTATTTAGAGATTAACTTTTGTGCATGTACATGTGGTGGATCTTAACTAATTCTTATTAATTGTTTTCTTAATAATTATTTTTGGTCTGGGATTATTTCTGGAATTTCCCCAATTCACGCAACAAATGTTGGACCATTTTGTATTTTACCCCCAGAAATCTTAGAAATCTGAAATAAAACAAGATAGAACGTTGCAGTCGGACTTAACCGACAGCGGAATACTATTATACCTTAATTTGTGTACAGTTGCGAAATACTTGAATTGCGGGGGATATGGGCGCTTATCGGTTTTGGGGGCGGGAGTGGGCGTGACCAAAAAAAATTTTGGAGTTCGGTCTTAGTAATATACCTTCTAAGTTTGGAAACTGTAGCTCTTAAATTGCGGGAGATACAGGCATTTATCGTTTTTTGTGGGCGGGAGTGGGCGTGATCCAAAATTTTTTTTCCACATTTATGAAGGGTGTTACTAGCAATATACCTTTAAAATTTGGTGACTTAAGTTTTCAAATTGCGTGAGATATATGAGCTTATCGATTTAAACCAACAGGTGTATCGGTTCAGGTAGGTGGAGTGGGCGTGGCCATCCAATTTTTTTTATCGATCTTTGGGGGAGTTACCAGTAACATACCTGCAAAATTTTGCGACTCTAGCTTGCAAATTACGGCAGATATGCGCATTTTAAATTTCTAGGGACGAAGTTCCTGGGGGCGGCGGATGTGGGCGTGGTCCAAAAATTGGTATGCCAATCTTTGAAGGAGGTTACCAGCAAATTACCTTCCAAGTTTGGTTACTCTATCTTTAAAATGTTCGGAGATATACGGAGTTATCGATTAATAATCGGAATTGTCGATTATAGGCGCAGATGTGGGCGTGGCACCACAAATTTGTTATCGGTTCTTAAAGGCGACTACCAGTAATATACCTACCAAATTTGACGTTCCCTACTCAAAAACTGCGGAAGATATATCCATTTGAAAATTTTAGGGGCGGGGGTGAAGGGGGCGTCGGAGGTGGGCGTGGCATATGCCGATCTTTCAAGGACCTCGCCAACAACCTACCAACCAAAATTGGTGACTGTATTCATTAAATTGTAAGAGATATGGGGATTTATCGATTTGCTAAAATCGAATTTATCGATTTTCTAGCTCCCTAGTGGACGTAGGTCCAAACCCAAGACACTTTAACTTTTGAGGGTACTTTCCAGTATACGTTCCAAGTTTCAAGTCTCTATCTCAAAGGGTGTCGGAGGAACGCGCGTTCATATAGACGGACAGACGGACAGACGGACGGACAGCATGACGGACATTGCACAAAACCAATATACTATTATACCATTTTGGTATAATAGTATAAAAAATATATATAAATTTTTATATATCTTATTAATATTTTAGTATTTTTAAATTTATTTAAAATTTTAATTTTATTTTAAATTTAATTTAATTCCACTGACTTTAGTTGATAAATAAATAAAATAAATAAATTCAGAATATTGACTGTTAAGAGTTGGATTTCTATTTCGATTTTGCTCTAATGCCATATACCTTCGCTTAGCTTGCATTTCAGACCAACCCAATTTAGATGGGGTATCCTTGAATGGTAATGGAACGACATATTTTCCATTTCCATTCTTAGATAATTTTCTTTTGAAAATCTGTTCGTATGCTCGCTCTTTTGTATGTTTTGGGCGATCGGTATGAATTTCTTCTAATTCTCAGAACCTTTTATTTTGTGCACCTAATACATCGGATACCAATGTAACTGTAGCACAAATTTTAGGTGTATGGCTTAAGATTATTTTTCCGTTAGCAATCCATCTAAATAATGAATATTGTAATCTAATGCGTTTTGGGATGTTAAACTGGGGATCAGCGAACTGTAATTTTGGAACCGAATTTTTACTATCTATCTTTTGTGGTAATTCCGACATTATTTTTTTATCACCAACGCTTCAATATTTGTTTTATAAGTTGATGTTTTAGATTTGAGATTAATTGGTATCAAATGTGCGTCGTTACCTGGTCAAAAAATTAACTTGAGAACCTCTGTCAAGTAACACTCTGCAATCATGCCAGATTCCCTTTCTATCTTGAACCTGAATAATAGCTGTGCAATAAGAGCTGTAACGAACTGTTTTTTTTAGCTGGTTAAAGCTAAGCTACAACTCAGCCGAGCTGCGGATTTGTGCAACGATTTTATATATGTTGCGTTTGCGAGAATAAATAACACGATATATTTAATTTTGTGATTATTATATTTTATTTCTTGCACTTTAGATTTGGGATTTAGTGTGTGAAAAACTCCTCGGCATTCGCCGTGGCACTTCGGCCTTTCGTTGGTTTGTATCAATCACCTGTTCGCTAAAACTTGTCCGGCTCTGCCGGGACCAAATTCTCGCGTGGCAAGGATCTTGATGGGCTACCAATTCCAGGACCTTAGTGTCCTGCGCGATTTGTGTGGATGGCGTGACGCACTGTCTCACTCAATTGCCGGTGTTTCACTTTCACTTGTTGTTGTTCTGTAGTTTTGGTTTAGCTGTGGTTCGCCATCTCCGTTGACTCGCGTTGCACTTCTTCTGCTCCAGACGCGTTGCTTCACAGGTTATCGCTTCACTTTGTAACTCCACTGACTTAGCTTTTCTGACTGTCTCCAATGCAATGCCTCGCGCCGTGCAGCGGCGCTCCTTATATAGGCCAGCCGGTGACCTTTTGTCGGGACTGTACCGAGGTGGCGTGATGTTCTTCGGTGGCGTGATCTTTGGTAACTTTCCACTGCCATTTGCTGGCGCCAACCATTGTCTGCCGCTGGTGTGAGCATAGATGGCAGTATTGCACCCGCAATACTGCTCCCACACCAACGGTACATATCCTCATGGATATGTGTGTCAGACACGCTCAAATGGCTGACTACCTGCGCTAGAAAGTGAGAGGACGAAAGAGAGCGAATTCGCCGCAACTGCATCGGGGCCGGATTTCCGCCTGATCGACAGTTGCTGTGAGGGGCGCATATATTATGGCTCCTCACACTCCCCCCTTTCTTCGGCAGTGGGAAGCTTCCAGTTTCCCACAGGAACGATCATCTGCAATTGCAAGAGGTAAGTTCCCACCCCTGGTACCCCGCTCGACGCGACGGTTTTGGGCTTGGTAGCCTTGCGCGCATCCTGCGCGTCACTCGTCCGTGTGGGGGCGGCAGCCGGCGACTAGCCGCCATCCGCGCCGTCAACTCGGCTCCCCATTCGCGCCGGGTTCCAGCTCCGCTGGGATCCGCGCAAGGACCCGGCGCGACGTACGGCGACCAGTAGCCGTCGTGCCAATGTCCACTTCCCTGACGTTGTTGTTGCTTTTCTTCAAGACTTGTCATCACTCTCCATATTGCTCACGCACCAGCGCAAGTGTAAGAGAGTGATCCTCGATGCACCCTGTGTGCATGCATTTGCACAAAATTGCAAACGTTGTTGTTGCTCTTCCCATCGCTCGCACACCCGCGCAAAGCGTACGAGAGTCAACAACGGCGTGCTCTGCAACTTGTTCGTACATAGTGTAATCCGTTGTTGGTGCCCTCTCTCTCCATAGTTCGCGCACCCGCGCAAAACGTGAGAGAGGCAATCCCGGCGCACTCGGCATGCATATATTTGGAACAACACACTATTTGTTGTTGTTGCGCTCCCCAGCGTTCGCACACTTGCGCTAAACGTGAGAGAGCCAACGACGGTTCCTTCGGCATTTGTTTCAACACACACTTTGTTGTTGACATTCTCTCCCACGTTCGCGCACCCGCGCTAAACGTGAGAGAGCCAACAGTGCACTCCAACAAATGCTCGCTCGAAATGCATTTCGTTGTTGTTGTGAGAGCCAACACCGGTGTATTCGGCATTTGTTGGTCCAAAGTGCACTTTGTTGTTGTCATTCACTCCCACGTTCGCGCACCCGCGCTAAACGTGAGAGAGCCTACAGTGCACTCCAACAAATGCTCGCTCGAAATGCATTT
>JAWNLR010000402.1:0-27703 GCA_035042205.1 Drosophila infuscata
TTCATACAGACGGACAGACAGACAGACAGACGGACAGGGCTATACCGACTCGGCTATTGATCCTGATCAAGAATATAAATACTTTATGGGGTCGGAGATGCTTCCTTCTGCCTGTTACATACATTTGCACAAAACCATTATACCCTTTTTACCCATTTTTAATGGGTTCAGGGTATAAAAATGAGTACCCTTGTTATAGGAAACCTTATAAATATCCACCAAGCTATGATGAAGAAGTTAACAAGCAATTGAAAGAAATGATGTAACAAGGTATTATACGACCCTCTAATTCACCTTATTGTTCTCCTATTTGTGTAGTACCAAAAAAAGAAGATGCATCAGGAAAGAAAAAATATATAATAGTCGTAGACTATCGCAGCCTTAACGAAAAATCAGTTAGCGATAAATTTCCCATACCTGTAATGGATGAAATATTAGACAAATTAGGAAAATGTCAATATTTCACAACAATCGATTTAGCTAAAGGATTTCATCAAACTCCGATGGACGAAAAATCAATAGCAACAAGAACCGACAGCGAAATACTATTATACCTTAATTTGTGTACAGTTTTGGGGGCGGGAGTGGGCGTGCCCCAAAAAAATTTGGAGTTCGATCTTAGTAATATACCTTCTAAGTTTGGTAACTGTAGCTCTTAAATTGCGGGAGATACAGGCATTTATCGTTATTTGTGGTCGGGAGTGGGCGTGGTCCAAAATTTTTTTTCCCCATTTATGAAGGTTGTTACTAGCAATATACCTTTAAAATTTGGTGACTTAAGTTTTCAAATTGCGTGAGATATATGGGCTTATCGACTTACACCAACAGGTGTATCGATTTAGGTAGGTGGAGTGGGCGTGGCCATCCAATTTTTTTTATCGATCCAAGGGGGTGTTACCAGTAACATATCTGCAAAGTTTTGCGACTCTAGCTTGCAAATTACGGCAGATATGCGCATTTTAAATATTATTATTATTATACCTTTTTGGTATAATAGTATAAAAACAGCATTCTCAACCAAAGCAGGACATTTCGAATATACATGAATGCCATTTGGCTTGAAAAATGCACCTGCAACCTTTCAACGTTGTATGAACAATCTTTTAGGAGACTTAATTTACAAAAATTTTCTAGTTTACGTGAATGACATAATAGTGTATTCCACTTCATTGGAAGAACACATATTAGCATTAAAGAATGTTTTTAGAAGGCTCAGAGAAGCAAATCTAAAACTACGACTAGATAAGTGCGAATTCATGAAAAAAAAACTGAATTTTTAGGACATATAATAACAACGGAAGGAATAAAATCAAACCCAGTCAAAATAAAAGCTGTTAAAGAATTTCCAATCCCCAAGACTCAAAAATAAATCAAAAGATTCCTAGGATAATATGGATTTTACAGGAAATTCATACCAAATTTCGCAAAAGTTGTGAAACCAATAACAATAAAGCTAAAGAAAGGAGCAAAAGTCAACGAAAAAGAAATAACATACATAGAAGCCTTTGAGAAACTAAAGTTACTCATACTATCAGACCCAATATTGGTATATCCGGATTTTAAGAAAAAATTCTCACTTACTACAGACGCTAGTAATTAGGAGCGTTAGGAGCAGTTTTATCACAAGATCACAAACCAATATATTATGCTAGCAGAACTTTAAACGAGCACGAGATAAAATACTCAGCAATAGAAATAGAATTATTAGCAATAATATGGGCAACGAAAAATTTCAGATCATACTTATTTGGTAGAAATTTTGAAATACTTAGCGATCACAAACCTCTTATATGGCTAAATAACATAAAAGAGCCAAACATTAAGTTACAAAGGTGGAAGATAAGACTAAACGAATTCGATTATGTAATCAAATACATACCAGGCAAAGAAAACTACGTAGCTGATGCACTTTGAAGAATTAAAACAGAAGAAAATAACGTAGAAGAAAATTTCATGGGGAATGCTCAAGATAGCATAGCACCGACAATGCATAGCGAAAATGCATAGAGCAAGAGAAGATAATTATAATCGTCAAATAGAAATATAAAGGGAAATACCGAAAATATAAAGAAAATAAGCTATTTTTACAAAACTAAGATTATAATAAATTACATAGAAATGACAACGGAAAAAGCAAAAGTGATCATAAAGGAATATCTGTGTGCAAAAAACAGCGTCATATACTTCCCACATGAAGGTGACTACGTAATATTTCAAAAAGCTTATTTAGAAATAATACAAAGAGATTGTCCGATAAAAACATTTTCATTTTGCTTGCCCTTTGCTTTTGCTGAGCGCAAGCAGCAGCTGCAATTCGGCAGCTAATTAGTTCTATTTCGTCAATCGAGAATTCAAGTCGCGGCACGGTATTCGACACCGCTTGCCAACAAATTAATTCAAACAATTAAAAGTGTAAAGCTCAAATCGGAGCTTATAATAAATAATTGTAACTATTTTAATTTTGGCCACGAAGGCAAATAAACTTAATTTATAGAAAAGCAAATTTCGGTGCATTTCTATTTATTTGTTTGACTTTTGGAAAAACTCGATAGCTATTGAAAAAGCTCAATAGCTCAACATTGGTGACCCCGACGTGATTCTCTTGTTTATTAAGTGCGTTTAATAAACAACATCACAAACAAAACAACAATACAAAACAAAACATAGTGATCTAATTAGCTCTGTTTGTTTAAATAAATACAAATTATTTAAAGTAAAGAGTTAATAAAACTTGCGCCCGCGCTCTTGCATTGTTTTCGATATTCTCGGTTCTTTTGTGCTCACTTTCGGTTCAAGTGTTTGCCCTCAAATTGACATTGGCGCCTGCGCAGTCGATTCGCTTATCGTGTTTGCTTTAACAGTTGCAGCAGCCGTTTCTGCATTGTTATTGTTTGTCCCATTTCGTTTTGCTTGCGCTTATGAACAAGGTGTTTGCCCCCAATTGACATTGCGTCGTTTGAACTGGTGTGTTAAAGTTGTAGTGAAAAATTCCGTGATTCCTAAAGGAATATTAAAATGCATAATTCTGCTGCCGTTCAGTCTCGTACTGCCCCGTTTTACAAAGCCAAGGCCAAAACTATTGATGAGCAGATAAAACGGATGGCCAAAGCTATCGCTCCGGAGCAAATTGTGAATCTCAGCGAAGAAGAGTTGGCTGTTCGGCTCAAGGCGTTGGAAAGTGCTAAGCAGGCATTTTACAATATGCATGACGCGTTGGAGGAGCTGGATTATGATGAAATCGGGAGTGAATTACGGGCATGTTTTGATGACTTATCAATATTAGTTGAAACTAGCTTGCGACGCGAAATTAACACAACGTTGTGCTCGACTATGAGGCAAGAGTCCTGTGGTGACAATCACACCTTGTCTCAAAGCCGAGTCCGGTTGCCTGAGATCAAGCTGCCCGAGTTTAGTGGAGGATACACAAAGTTTGCAGAGTTCATAGCGATGTTCTCTTCAATCATTGATGCGGATTCAGGACTTTCGGATGTGGAGAAGTTTCAGCACTTGCGATCGTGTCTGAAAGGATCCGCCTTGGATAGTGTTTCTTCGTTGGAAATCAGCAGCGCTAACTATCCAGTTGCATTGGATCTCCTTAAAAAACGATTTAACAACAAGCGTCTCATTTTCCAAGCACATATCACGGAGATATTGGGATTAGATTGCATCGAGTCGTCATCAGCGGTAAAACTTCGAACCCTTTCGGATACGGTTAACTCCAACATGCGCGCTCTACAAAGCCTGGGCAACGTTCAGCAGATTGCGGGTTTCATTATCGTGCACAGTTTGCTGCAGAAAGTGGACAAGGCAACGCAGATCAGTTGGGAGGAGACAACACCGGTGGATACTATTCCGACTTGTGAGCAGTTCTTGGAATTTCTGGATCGACGATGTCAAAGGTTGGAAAATGTGGAACACGCTATGGCAACGTATACGCCTAGCTCTAAGGTGGGAAAAAGTAGTAAAATCGTTAATCATATGGTCGGACAATGCGACAAATTTCGTCGGAGCCAAGAATGACTTAGCTGAACTCAAGCGACTCTTCCTCAGCGAGAAGCACATCGACTCTGTCCGAGAGTTTTGTGTCTCTGACGACATCGAATGGATGATCTGCGCACACTGGTTTGCCACATTGGGGCAATAATAAACTCTCGAACTCTTTTTCCACTTTCAGAGCACCCTGCAGATCTGGATGTGTTAACTCCTGCGCACTTCCTTGGCACTGCGCCACTCACACTTTATCTGGAACCAAGCTAAATGTTAGTCGCCGAGATCGATGGCAGCGTATAGCTTATTATCAGCAAATTTTCTGGAGTCGTTGGCGTGATGAATATTTAACGCTTCTTCAGCAACGGTCCAAATGGAGAACATCCTACCCGGGTGTTCACATCAACGATGTTGTCCTTGTAAAGGATGAAAACTTGCCACTCCTTAAATGGCCACTGGCTCGTGTGGTCGAGCTTGTTGCTGGTGCTGACGGCGTTTCCCGAGTAGCTGTTCTGAAGAAGTCAACTGGAAATATAAAGAGAGCTGTGCGCAAGTTGTGTGCGCTTTCGAAAGAGGATTCTGTTGAAAGCCCGTGTCTTTCAACGGGGGGAGAATGTTTGGTTACGCAGGTATCCGCGCCAAACAAAAACTAAAGCAGCTTCTCTCTTAATATTTTTCTCTTTGATAAGTTATGCTCTGCGCAGCATAAAGAGCAAATTAACGTAACGATCGTAACTGTTGTTTTGTATATGCTCATCGGCATTTCGTTTTATTGCATTTGTTTTCATTTTGCTTGCCCTTTGCCTTAGCTGAGCGCAAGCAGCAGCTGCAATTCGGCAGCTAATTAGTTATATTTGGTCAATCGAGAATTCAAGTCGCGGCACGGCAAATAAACTTAATTTATAGAAAAGCAAATTTCGGTGCGTTTCTATTTATTTTGTGTGACTTTGGAAAAATTCGATAGCTATTGAAAAAGCTCAATAGCTCAACAGTATCGTTGATGCCAGATTACCAGGTAGTTGATGGTTACATTTATCACCGCACAGATTTCTCTTACAACGATCCCGAGCAAGCTGATGATGCGTGGAAATTGTTAGTTCCTGAGTCTCTGCGAAGTAGCGTCATAAGTTCAGCCCATGACCAACCATCTTCTGCACACTGCGGTACGGCGAAATGCCTGGAGAGAATACGACGTCATTTGTACTGGCCTGGGATGGGTGTTGATGTGCGTAATTACAATAATGATTGTGATACGTGCAAGACGACCAAATATCCAAACCGAGTACTGAAACCTTCAATGGGTGTTCGAATTACAAGCGAAAGACCTTTTTTATAATTTTAGATCACTTTTCAAAATTCACCTTTCTGAAGCCCGTTAAAAAGTTCACCTCCAATGTGATTAATGAGTATCTGAAGGAGCATATATTTTCATGTTTTGGAGTACCAAAGACGTGTCTTTGACGATTTACTCCTAAATTTTGGTATTCGACATGTATTTACTGGAGCCTATGCACCACAATCGAACGCGGCCGAAAGGGTAAATCGCTCGATTAATGCAGCTTTGAGAGCATATATTCGGAAGGATCAGCGCGAATGGGACACCTTCTTAAGTAGCATTAACAGCTCTCTTCGCAATTCAATCCATCAATCGATTGGTAATTCCCCTTATTTTATAGTCTTTGGACAACACATGATTTCTCATGGAATTGCTGAAAGACAGCACAACTAGGTTGCCCAGGGCTGAAGAATTTCAGAAATTCAGAGCCGACGTAGAGAAACATCTCAAAAAGGCTTATGAGAGGAACCAACGCTCGTATAATTTACGATCGCAGACACGAGCATTCGAAGTAGGTCAAGAAGTTATCAAAAGAAATTTTTCGTTGAGCAAGGCTGCAGATTTTTGCTCTAAGCTAGCTCCTATCGGTACTACGGCTCGAATCAAGAAAAGCTTGGGACGATCGATTTACCTCCTAGAGGATATGAATGGAAAGGAGTTAGGAAATTTCCATGCAAAAGACATTTGGTAGCCAGCACTTCCTATTCGCATCCTGTTGAATTTTTTTCAGCTCTTATGTTTCTCTAATAGAAAAAGATCAGACCTGTGGTGTGGGGGACGCGAATAGTAAAAATAAATACTCAGCAATATTGCAATTGTTTGAATGAGCTAAGATCAGCTGATGAAGCTTATGGTGCTTTAGAAAGCTTTTGATCACGGATTTGCACCCTTCAGCTTTTGAATGCAAACATGCGCCCTTGAGCTTTCAAATGCAAGCATGCGCCCTTGAACTTGCAAATAATCTGCGCTTGCGCATGCAATTCATTCTTCTGCATGCGGCGATCGATGCAGAAATACAAAAGCGGATCCGTGCTGAAAAATTGTTTATCAACGTGAAGAAAATTCTCACGTTAATAAACAAAGCAAATCTCTTAACATCCAGAGCTGGATAGGAGATAAGTGCCTTTTTCTGTGGCGAATCTCACAGCGAGGACCGACCCCACCCGACCCCAGGGGGATTTTATGAAGATCGCGACCCATTTCCGGAATGCAATAAAAAAAAATATATAAAATTTAAATTGAAGGCAGTGCGGTTAAACAGTTTTGGGTTTATCGGCAAGGCATGGTAAACAAAAATAAAAAAAGAAAAGATGCATACCGACTTGCCGATACCCTGACCTAACCTGCAAATACTGCAAGCACACCACACCAAAATTAACACCGCCCTACAATACACCTTCGACCACGGCACTGACCACCGATGCCCTTTCTTCGGTTCATATAGTTCATTGTGAGTATATTCTGGATTTTAGTGATTGTGAGTAGGCTTTGAAAATGTATATCTTTTGTGTTCGGCCATAAGAAAAAAAATAAAAGTAGAGGAGCGGTGGCCCCTTTTGCCCAGGGCAACTGCAACACCAACAACAGCTGCAGGGCAACTGCAACAACAACAACAATTATCTTCAGCAACTGCAACAACAACAACAGCAACACAGAAGAAGAAGAGCAACAACAACAACAACTTATCTTCAGCAACTGCAACAACAACAACAACAACCGGAACAACAACAACTGCAGGGCAACTGCAACAACAATAACAACAGGAACAACAACAACAACAGGAACAACAACAACAGCAACACAGAAGAAGAAGAACAACAACAACAACAAAAAGAACAACAACAACAACCGGAACAATAACAACAACAAAAGGAACAGCAACAACAACACCAACAACAACAATAATTATCTACAACAACAACAACTAGAACGAAAACAATAACTACGGTTATTTTGATTAAAACAGTGGGTTAACAGCTTAAAAGCTGTAATGTAATATTAGTATAAAATGAATTTTAATCTTAAGTTCTATTAAATTCCATACTTATAAATTTGTATCATCTTTTCTAGTTGAGCGCTTTGTTACGAATTGTTGCATCCTTAAATTTTGATTATCATCGCCTACAGATCATCCACGTCGACAGGCCTGCTGACATCGATGGATCATTAAGGATATTATGGTAGTGAGTACGGCATAGCCGGATGTGTTCGCATCATAGGATGCAATAATCAAAAATAGAGCGCCCTAGGAATTTTGTCTTTTTTTTGCTTGCATATGAAATGCTCATATATATTTTAAGTTTCCATAATTTAAGTATGAAATCATAGTAGAATAAATGAACTCCTGTCACCATGAATTGTCTCCTATCTGAATTAATCTATTAAAGAGATCAACATGAACTATCTGTACTTATTTAAAGGCACCTTAGGTTTCAGCACCGCAGGCTTCTCTTTGGGTAGGATACCAAATTGCGATTGGTCCTACAAGGTTGGGCGGGTACAGATGGAGAACAATGCCATCTTAGTTCTCCAAATGTAGATAGGGTATAAACATGTCAGTCCGTTTCCATATTGTATGAGTCATCTTCCGTCTCCCGTCCTCCCGTCTCTGTCTACGATATTATTATTGTAGCACCGTTTGTTGAGGTAGCACCAGACCCACGCCACCTTTCCCTGAGCACGGCCGTCCAAAAAAGTAGACAGAGTGTGCCAGCCGAAACAACATCGTAAGTGTCCGTTACATAATAATTGGCGCCCAACGTGGGGCACGAACGACCGATTGATCGTTTCCGAACAAGGCCCGAACGACCGATTGATCGTTTCCGAACAAAGCCCGACCGATTGGTTGTAGCGTTGTATGTATCATTACTAGGATAATCCCTATTATCCTTAGTTAATGTTTACACCCCGCTCTTCCCAAATTACCTTTCCTTTTCTAGAAACCATACTCCACCCAAAATAATATTTTCAACTAAATCCGAATGGTACTTTATATTTACTTGGAAATGCTGGAGTTCTGATTATTGTCGGATCCAGACCAGTAAATGGAGCAGTTCCAGAAAGTAGATTTTATTTCTAGAGTATCTTTCTAACGAAAGAAATTTTCTAGATATATAATTAATTCCATTGTTTAATTTCGAATTGCGTTGGAATTTTAGTTCTGATTTCAGTTGGTTCTATACCAAGCAATCGATATTAAAATAGTAATTTATATTCCTGATTTGAATTGAGATTTGCTCACACTGGAGTTTTTCGGTCTGTTCCTCTTTAAATTGGGTAATATGCACACTTATATATTTTTATAGTAAATTCTGTTTACGTTTCGGATATGTTTATACGCCTGCCAATCAAACCTGCGGTGTATAAGACCTTTGTATAAGACCTTATTAACTATTCAGAGTTGATTTCGATATAGAAAATTTGTATCTCCATATATATCTCACATTTCCGCTTCAAAACCTAAATTACCGACATTATATTTTACTATGGCCGTCAGACGTAGCTTAGAAGACTTAAGATCCGCCACTCCTAGTGATTCTGGCACATGTATTATTTGTAATGACACTAAGTCAGAGAGTGAATTCGTAGAAACACCCTGTAATAAACCTTTTTATTTTTTTATGTGGCAATTATATTTAAACATTAATCAACCTACTTAAAGGCTATAAAACATTGATTTGAAACAGTATGAAAGAGACAGTGAACTAATAATCTATAAAATAAACATAGTTTTATCTAATAATACATAACATTCAATATAACATTTATTTAACGGCCAACAGTCCAGAGGTCGCTGGTGTGGAGGCGCTTCAACCTCCTGCGAGTGGTGTTATTCCCAACTGTGCAAGCTAATGGGTTGACATGGTTATGCAACCGGTCGTTATACCGACTCGTATGTCGGTTTATCTGGGTTTTGATTGTCGGTAGACCGAAGTCGTTGTGCAGCGTCCTGTTGCAGCGCGACACGCGGTATTCATCCAAGAGTGAGAGTCAAGAGTTGGCATTCAAGAGTACGCACGCAAGAATTGGCACTGAAGAAGCAGCATTTAATCGGGTTGGAATTCAACAAGTGCAATCAGAATCGTGCTGAGCAAGTGAAATAAAAGTGAAGAGTTGGCATATACAGGTCACACAGGACATTGAGGTCCTGAGAACTGGTGCAGCACGAAATCCTTGCCACGCGAGAATTGTGGTCACAGGCGGATTCCGTGGGTAACGGAGCCCGGGCAGATTCTTGCGAACAGGTGCCCGTGATAAATCCAATTAAGGACTGAAGTGACACTGCGAGTGCCGAGCAACTAAAGAAATAAACAAATAGTGCAATAAAATAAATAAAATAATATTTAGCAATTAAATTATTGTGTGTTTTCAATTATCGCAAGAGCAACGAAATAAATTTGTTGCACCTACAGCTCGACTGAGTTTTAGCTCACCTTTAACCACCGAACTAAAAGTTTCGTTACAACTGGCGCCCAACGTTGGTGGTTCCGATAATTGAATTGGAAAAATATATTTATTGCGAAGATATTAAAAAAAAAAAAATTATTCCATTTGGGGAGCAGCGTCCAAAGGTGGCGAAACAAGACCGGAAATGGAACTTTCGTTGGAGTTTCTGGAACAAGTTGAGTGTTCAGCCGACACATATGGACTGAACTTGAATTTAGAATCCCAGAGCCATGCCTGAACTGCTTCAAGATAGCCAACAACCAACACTGGACCAAATGGGTAACTTTTGTCCAGAGTTTTCAGGAATATTTCTTGCCAAGAGATTATTTCGAGAATCTCAAAGACGAAGTTACCCGAAGACGTCAGGCTATACAAGAGCCATTTAAGGTGTATATGGTGGAGATGCAGAGCGCTAATGCGGCCACTGCAATACAGCGGAAAGAGAGCTGAGTAGTATATACAACAACAGCCTCCCAGACTTACGAGCGTTCGCCAGGCCAAATCAATTTAACAATTTGAGTGAATTGATGCATTTGGCCGAAGCGTTTGAGGAACTCGAAGCCGACAGGGAAAAGCAGAGACTGCAGAGCCGCATGGAGCAGCACGGTTATAACACGCAACAGCACAGCCGCATGGAGCTGCCGAATTGTAACAATCCACAACAAAGACGCATGGAACCACCACGAAGATGCACCGAAAACCATCACGACCACGAACGCGATCAGACACACAATCATCCACGGTTTATGGCAATGGCGGATATTGGAAATAACCACTGCCAGCTGTGAGCGATCAGAAGCCGACAACCAGACCCAGACCAGCCCCAAGGATGACACGAGACAATTTACAAACACATATACAGAACCCAGCGAGGTCATGCAGATGTTGCGGCCAGGAGGGACACTCGGCAATAGAGTGTACGAATCCTATGCTGGATTTCTTTTGGATATGTGGGCGTATTGGAGTTCGTACGTCAGTATGTTGTCCGTCGGGAAACGGATATCGGCGTCCGCCACCAAGGGGCGAGCGGGAGTCGAACAGGACAGCCCCAAGACGCTAATTGGTAGCCTACAGGACGAAGGTGCGCAACTAACAGCCACCGTAGAGATCGGCAACTGTCAATATAAGGCTACGATTGACACAGGGGCCACGAGTAGCTTCGTTAGTGAGGAGCTAGCGCGTGGACTGAGCAACGTAGGCCGACGAAGCGCAATCGAACGGCGTGTCCGCATGGCAGATGGCCGGAAAAGCGAAATTCGAGAGCAGGTCGAGGTGAGTATTAGACTCGGACGGAGCAGCATGGAGATCGCTCTGCTGATACTGCCAGGAGTCATCGACGACCTAGTTCTCGGATGGGACTTCCTGTCGGGCATGGGCACGGTTTTGGAATGTGCAGGCGTGATGGTAAGTATACCAAAAAAAAAACACAAGGCAAGTACAACCGGAGGAAAAATTATCAGTGGCAATAACATTCATCAAAAGCATCAATTCAAAAACAAACATTCATAAGTCCGGACGCAGAAATTGATAAATATTTGCGAGGAGAAATGGCTGCATTTGAGAGCATACAGGGAACGTCACCCATAGCTGAGCACAAAATAGTTATGAGTGACAACAGGCCCATCAAACAGCGATAATCCCAAAATGCAGGCCGAGATAAATAAACAGGTGGATGAACTGTTGGCCAAAGGATGCATTGAGCCGTCAAAAAGCCCACACAGCGCACCAATAGTGATGGTGCGGAAAAAGACGGGAAAATGACGCCTCTGTGTGGACTTTGGACAATTAAACAACAAGTCGATAAAAGATGCGTACCCCCTGCCAAGAGTCCAGCACATCCTGAACCAGCTGAGAGAGGCTCGTTTCATCACGAGTTTGGATCTCAAAGATGGCTACTGGCAGATTCCGATGGAGAAAGAGAGTCGAGAGAGACGGCATTCACAGTCCCAGGGAAAGGACTGTACCAATGGAAGGTAATGCCATTCGGACTCCATTCGGCCCCGGCAACGTTCCAGAGGGCAATGGATCGCGTGATTGGACCCGAGATGATGCCACATGCGTTCGCATATCTGGATGACATCATCGTTATTGGGAAAACACGCGAGGAACACATGGCCAACCTGAGAGAAGTATTCCGACGGCTGAGAGCAGCGAACTTAAGGATCAATGTGGAAAAGTGCTACTTTTTCAAAAATGAACAAAATACCTGGGTCATCAGGTGACGGCAAAGGTATACGCACTGATCCAGACAAAGTAGCTGCTATCGCCGAACTGAAGCCCCCTGGAAACGTCAAGGAATTACGGCAATACTTGGGAGTGGCATCATGGTACAGACGCTTCGTACCAGACTTTGCCACCACAGTACACCCTCTACACACGCTGTTAAAAAAAGGTACAAAATGGGAATGGACCGAATAGCACGAGGAAGCTTTCGAAACGCTTAAGGCTAAGCTGACACAATCACCTGTGTTAGCATGCCCAGATTTCTCAAAACCATTTTGCTTGCGGACGGATGCAAGCAATTATGGTTTGGGAGCGATATTGACCCAAAACTCAGAGGAGGGCGAACGGGTCATATCGTACGCAAACAGATCTTTAAATGGTGCGGAGCGTTACTACTCTGCGACCGAGAAAGTGTGCCTTGCGATAATCTGGGGCATAAGGAAGCTAAGACCTTACTTGGAAGGATACGACTTCACAGTCATTACAGACCATATGGCACTGAAGTGGTTGAATTCCATCGAAAGCCCATTAGGGAGGATTGCGAGGTGGGCACTGGAACTGCAACAACTTGATTTTGACATCAAATACAGGAAAGGGAACCTGAATGTGGTTGCAGATGCTCTCTCCCGACAGCCCCTGAAGGAAACATGCTTAAAGGTCTCGATGGTGGAAGTCGCAATGGATCAAGCAAACACAAATTAAAAAATTGCTGTCGGACATCACAATAAATCCCAGGAAGTACCCAGATTACAGCGAAGAATTCGGAAACGTATATAGGCACATCACGCATAGAGCTGGAACCGAGGATGTAGCAGCCTGGAAACTGTGCATGCCAACCGACAAGAGAAAGCAAGTCCTAGCGAAAAACCACAACACCGCTGCCGCAGGCCACAAGGGTAGTAGAAAGACTATAGCCCGAATAGCAGCGCGCTATTATTGGCCAGGCTTGTATAGAGACGTACGAGCATATGTGCAACAATGCGAAATATGTCAACAATAAATAACCGAGTCAATTGGCAGCGGCAGGACAAATGCTGACTTAAATCCCTGAAGAGCCTTGGAGCACAGTATGTGCCAGGATCCACACATAGCAACACCATGTTGTTGGTCTTTATAGACCGCTTCTCCAAGTGGACAGAAATGGTACCACTTAGAAGAGCTACTACGGCAGCGCTACAAAAAGGATTCAGGGAAAGGATTCTGGATCGATTTGGAACACCGAAAATACTGATAACAGACAACGGCACACAATTCACCAGTAAGGCGTTCAAAAGGTTTCTGAACTTACGGCACCGTACACCCCGCAGGAAAAGCCCACGGAACGCGCAAATCGGACAGTGAAGACGATGATAGCACAATTCACAAGGGATAGTCAAAGGCGTTGGGTTGAGGCATTACCCGAGCTGACACTGGCCGTCAACACCAGCCTCAGGCGTCGAGTGTTGCCTTTGTAGGCTTGGCCGGGGTGGCTCTGGCCTCGCTCCTGGGAACGACGCCTGTCGGCCCAGTGTCGGTCGCCTCCATTCGGGTGGTGGTGGTGACTCCACTGGTGTCCGTTCGGGTTCCTCCTCGACCAGCTACCAGGAAGCGGGTACTCACACGTCCTCCTCCCACTTGTAGACCACGGTGACGGCGTGCACCCATCGGCCCGTATCATACGTCCTCTGGTAGCTGACGGTCGCTGTGGGGGTTGAGGACTGGGGTTCGTCCTCGTCCGATGACATGGAGACTGTCTCTTCCCCGGGTTGCGTCGGGGTGTGTACGGCATCGTATCCTCGTCATCTCCGTTAATGTCCATCGCTTCGTCGAAGGGTGACGCTGGCGGCTCGAACTCGTCCTCGCTCAGATCATGAAAGGGCGATGCCATCAGCTCCAGCTTGTCTTCCCGCGTCTACTCTGGCTTGGCAGCCTCACGCGCACCCTGCGCACCATTTGTCCATGTGGGCGTGTCTCACCCACTTCCCCCCGACTCTTCAAGCGAGGTACCGACGCTGTTGTTGCCCTTGTGGCTTACGCATCTCTTTTTCCTTGTTCACGCACTTGCGCGAGTGTGAGAGAATAATGACAAACTTCGTGTGCATGCATCTGTACGAAATTGCAAGCATTGTTGTTGTTCTCTGTCTCGCTCGCGCACCCGCGCAAATCGTACGAGAGTCAACAACGGCGTGCTCTGCAACTTGCTTGTACAGAAATGCAATCCGTTGTTGCTGCTCTATACATCGTTCGCGCACCCGCGCAAAACGTAAGAGAGTCAACAACGGCGCACTCTGCATGCATACATTTGTTCCAAAATGCACTTTGTTGTTGTCATTCTCTCTATCGTTTGCGCAACCGCGCTAAACGTAGAGAATAAACAACACCGCACTCTTGCATTTGTTTGGTCCAAAATACACTTTGTTGTTGTCATCCTCTCTATCGTTTGCGCACCCGCGCTAAACGTAGAAAATAAACAACAGCGCACTCTTGCATTTGTTTGGTCCAAAATGCACTTTGTTGTTGTCATCCTCTCTATCGTTTGCGCACCCGCGTTAAATGTAGAGAATAAACAACAGCGCACGCTTGCATTTGTTTGTACAAAATGTGCTTTGTTGTTGTAACGCTCTCCAGAGTTCGCGCACCCGCGCAAAACGTAAGTGAGCCAAGAATTGTGCGTGCATTTGCACTAGTGTGTGTGGCCAACCAACGTTGCTGCGCATGCGTTGTTTTTCATGCGCAAGCTTACTGCTGACCAAAACGTTCGTCAGATGAACGCTTTTTTTTCGGGACAAAGTCCGCTGCAAAGTGCCAGCGTAAACCAGCCGCAGCGTTTGGGCTGGCCGTTGAACTATTTGTTTGGCCGTTGACCTTAGATTCCGCATTCAGCGCATGCCCTCGAGAATGGGTCATGGTCGTGCAATCTCGGTGTGTCATTTCTCCCGCTCTCGGGTGCATTGCCGAATGCGTGCACTTTCGCTCACTTCGCCGTGCTGCTTTTGTTGTTTTTTTTTATACCCTGAACCCATTAAAAATGGGTAAAAAGAGTATAATGGTTTTGTGCAAATGTATGTAACAGGCAGAAGGAAGCATCTCCGACCCCATAAAGTATATATATTCTTGATCAGGATCAATAGCCGAGTCGATCTAGGCCTGTCCGTCTGTCTGTCCGTCTGTCCGTCTGTATGAAAACGCGGATCTCAGAGACTATAAGAGCTAGAGACTTCAAATTTGGAATATAAGATCTCGTATACCAGGCGCAGATCAAGTTTGCGTTATTTTATCGATAACTGCCTCAGTTTCTGAATTATCGATACATTTGGATTTTCGATAGCAGTAAATTCCACATATCTCTCACAATTTAATGGATACAGTCACCAATTTTGGTTGGTAGGTTGTTGGCGAGGTCCTCGAAAGATCGGCATGTGCCACGCCCACCTCCGACGCCCCCATCACCCCCGACCCTAAAATTTTCAAATGGCTATATCTTCCGCAGTTTTTGAGTAGGGAACGTCAAATTTGGTAGGTATATTACTGGTAGTCGCCCTTAAGAACCGATAACAAATTTGTGGTGCCACGCCCACACCTGCGCCTATAATTGACAATTCCGATTGTAAATCGATAACTCCCTATATCTCCGAACATTTTAAAGATAGAGTAACCAAACTTGGAAGGCAATTTGCTGGTAACCTCCTCCAAAGATTGGCATACCAATTTTTGGACCACGCCCACATCCGCCGCCCCCAGGAACTTCGTCCCTAGAAATTTAAAATGAGCATATCTGCCGTAATTTGCAAGCTAGAGTCGCAAAATTTTGCAGGTATGTTATGGTAACTCCCCCAAAGATCGATAAAAAAAATTGGATGGCCACGCCCACTCCACCTACCTAAACCGATACACCTGTTGGTGTAAATCGATAAACCCATATATCTCGCGCAATTTAAAAACTTAAGTCACCAAATTTTAAAGGTATATTGCTAGTAACACCCTTCATAAATGTGGAAAAAAAAATTTTGGACCACGCCCACTCCCGCCCACAAAAAACGAAAAATGCCTGTATCTCCCTCAATTTAAGAGCTACAGTTACCAAACTTAGAAGGTATATTACTAAGATCGAACTCCAAAATATTTAGGCCCACGCCCACTCCCGCCCACAAAAAACGATAAATGCCTGTATCTCCCGCAATTCAAGAGCTACAGTTACCAAACTTTGAAGGTATATTACTAAGATCGGGCCACGCCCACTCCAGCCTCCAAAAACGATAAACCTATAATGGATTTAAAGCTTGGTTCAGGGTATATGGTAGTCGAGCTCACTCGACTACAGCGTTCTTACTTGTTTTTTTTTGGCCGCCTCTGTTTGTTTTGTTTATCTTGTTGATTAATATACCCATTTCTTTTTTGTTGTATACAATATTATTTTTTTTTTTGTTATATACAATTTTATTATAAATAGTCTCTTTGCATCGAGGCCTATTTATTTTCCCCCCTTTTTAAATTAACCGAAAAGATTGAGATGTTATATGCATTCTCACAATCTTTTCGGCTTCAGGCATACACATATCTTTTTGTTGTTATTGGTTGGCTGACTCACCTGTCTCAATCCGGTCGCTGTGCGGCGTCGGGTCGCCTATGTGCGCTGTTCTAAACCGCTTGTCCGTGAGGCTCTTCGATTTGCAGATTACCGGTGATGAAAATTCCACAATTTGATACGGGCCTCCGTACCTCGGCGCCAGCTTCGCTGCGAATCCTTCCTCACAGCAACTGCCGATCAGGCGGAAATCCGGACCCGATGCAGTTGTGGCAAATTCGCTCTCTTTCGTCCTCTCCCTTTCTAGCGCAGGCAGTCAGCCATTTGAGCGTATCTGACACACATATCCATGAGGATATGCAACGTTGGTGTGGGAGCAGTATTGCGGGTGCAAAAGCACGCAACAATTGGCACTGAAGAAGCAGCATTCAATAGGGTTGGAATTCAACAAGTTGTTATGACTTGCCTATCAGAAGCACCAATATATCGCTCAGCCGGCTAGCTATCGGCTCAGGTGGGGTTCGACCGCGATATATTGGGCGGCAAGTAAACAATAATTTGTATTTTTCTTTTTACTAATAAAAAAGAACAAATACCTTTCTAAAACAAATCCGCTCGCCATGTTTTGTGCGTGTTTCTGTTCGGTTGCGCTACCCCATCTCACCCGATCATATCAGTTTAGCACATCATTCTTTTCATATCAATTCATTTAATTTATAAATTCTTACTCTCTTCATTTACAATCTTGTTCATAACTATATTCATATACGAACTCCTATACCTTGTTGGCCAACACTAATATTTTCATATTCATATATTATTAACTAACAATAATTCACTTAACTTAACAACAATTTAGCTACTTTTTATTTTTGGCTGCTGCAGCGTGCATCATTTACGGGCCAAATGAGCATCACTGTTACTGCTGATCATCACTGATGCTTTGGAGGTTAGAGACGATCAGCTGTGCCATTTGCCGCAATCTATTTATGCGGGAACGGACTCACTTATATTATCCGCTGATCCACGTTGACTTGCTGCTCCTGGGGCTCCTCTCCAGATTGGTCACAGCTGTCCCCCGGCGATCTCCTCCTGGGTGGTGGTGTTCGTGGCCCTCGCCTGTTGCCGCTGATTTGTTTTGTTGTTCTGATTTATTTGTTTTTTTTTCACTATTTTTTTTCTTATAATTATTTAATTTTAAATAAATAATTTTAGCACATTTTAAATTTTATGCGCATGCGCACGTGCCTTTTTTTCTTCCTCTTTCTTTCTCTCTAAAGATGGCCTTCCCTGCGATATCTCCTAAAATCTATCGATCTATCTGCCGACCATAACACCACACTACGGTTTCGAAGGACATTTCAGAGAAACGGTAGTGCAAAAAGAGGCCACTATTAGCCCAACGTAGGCCATCGCCCACACCCTGAGACTAAGGGTCTTATGCTCTTCCGACTGAGCTAGCCGGGCTTATTCTG
Source organism: Drosophila infuscata (assembly GCA_035042205.1). NCBI lineage: Eukaryota > Metazoa > Arthropoda > Insecta > Diptera > Drosophilidae > Drosophila > Drosophila infuscata. The sequence continues at coordinate 17,972 of JAWNLR010000402.1, forward strand.
CGCTATTGCTTCATGTCTTTAGCATGGAAGACTCCAATCCTGTTTCCCTGTAGGGTCTCGAGCTCGTAGAGACTGTTTCCAATCGGCTTGATGACTCGGCATTTGAGATATTTCGGACAGAACTTAGCATTAATCCGATTCTTGAAATCACTGAGAACGAAGTTCCGTTTGAAAACTTCTTGGCCAGAGACATATTGGATTTCACGTGATTTTAAATTATACCTCTTAGCCGCTCTCTCATAAGCCCTGTGCAAATTCTTCTGTACTTCTTGTCGGGTTATTTGTTGCTGGTCTTGTCTAGAAAGATGTTGGACTTCGGCATCCGTTAAGGCTCCTAGTTTACGAGCGAGTTTATAATCCTTTCCGCTGGTAAACATATGCTGTCCAAACAGCACAAAATATGGCGAAGTTCCAATGCTATGATGTATAGCGCTTCGAGCCGCACTTTGAATTTCGGGCAGTCTTTCGTCCCAGCGTGTATGGTCGTCTCCCACATATGTCCTTATCGCCGCTAGGATAGTTTGGTTGACTCTTTCCGCTGCGTTCGCCTGCGGTGCGTAATTCCCGGATCGCATGTGGGTTATATCTCGTCGACTTAGGAAATTTGTAAGCTCCTCTGAAATGAACTGTCTGCCGTTATCAGTATGAATAACTTCTGGAACTCCAAACAAAGAAAATATCTCGCTGTGTAGAAATTGTATCACCGCCTTTGACGTCGCCTTTGGCATTGCCTTCAACCAAATGAATTTTGACATATGATCCAGGACTACCAGAATTACTATGTTGCCACTTTGTGATCTTGGATATGGTCCCAAGAAATCCATATATAGTTTCTGCATGGGTCTACCCGTGATTGTCTCTCCTCCCATGACTGGCCTGTTCGTCTGCGTCGAGTGTTTGGTCTCCTTACACGTGTTGCAGTTACCAATGTAAGTCTTCACTTGTATGGCCATTCTCGGCCAGAAATACATTTGTTTGAGTCTACCTAGCGTCCTTGCACATCCACCATGCATGTTCGCCTTGCCTTCATGTGCCTCCTTAATTAGAGTACTCGTCAGTGCTTCTGGAATCCATAGTTTCCAATGAAACTCTTCCATTTCTGGTTGAATAAATTCTGTTTTCTTAAACAATAATCCATCCTCAACACGCAAATCAGGGAATTTTTCTTCGTTTTCCTGTACCAGCTTGACACGATCTAGGTATACCGGTTCTTCAAAGGCGGTAGTCTCGAACTGAAAGAAATCTATCTCTTCTGCATCGAAAGGACGAGAAAGCATGTCAGCAACTACATTATCTTTACCCTTTCTATGCTCGATCTGGAAGTCATAAGCCTGAAGTGTTAAAGACCATCTTGCTAGTCTCCCCTCTAGCGCTTTGAATGACATTAACCATTGAAGACTGGCATGATCCGTTATGATAGTGAACGGCATGAGTTCCACATAGGCTCGGAATTTCTCCACTGCTCTCACGGCTGCCAAGCATTCTTTTTCTGGAACACTGTAATTTAGCTGGGCTCCTCGCAATTTCGCTGAAAAGAAAGCAATTGGGTGCTCTGCGTTCTCCTCATCTAGTTGGAATAGGACAGCTCCTATTCCTATGTGACTTGCATCGCACTGTATAAAAAATGGCTTCTTAAAATCGGGATGGATCAAGAGCGGTGCGCTTGTGAGTGCCTTCTTTAACTTAATGAAGGCTTCCAGAGCGTTTTCTGTCATTTTAAAAGGACCTTTACCTTTCAGGCAATCCGTAAGCGGTGCTGATTCAGCTGAAAAGTTCCGTATGAAGCGACGATACCATCCGGCGGTGCCTAAAAACCGACGAAGCTGACGTACACTTTTCGGAATGGGTATCTCTGTTATTGCTTGTACCTTTTCGGGATCAGTCCGTAGTGTACCATCACCAACTACATACCCCAGGTATTTTAAATATTTATAGCAAAACTTAGACTTCTTTATTCCGATCGTTAAATTCGCTGCTTCCAGACAGTCGCCTACTTCGGATAATAGATGGCAATGATCTTCAAATGTTCTAGAAATCACTAGTAGATCATCTAGGTAAACAAATACATGACTTCGGAGCTTCTGTGGGATCACCTTGTCCATCAGTCGGCATAGTCGTTGCGCCGCGTTGCAAAGACCAAACGGCATAGATTTGAACTGATACAGTGGTCTCCCGGGTATGGTGAATGCTGTATATGGTTTGCTTTCCTCTTCCAGTTCAATCTGCCAAAAGGCATGTTTTAGGTCGATGCTGCTGATGAAAACTGTGTCTTCTACTCGGCTAAGGATCGACTCTATGCACTGTAGAGGATAAGCATCCTTGTTTGTCACCTTGTTCAGCTTGCGAGCATCAAGACAGAGACGGTTTTTTCCTGGCTTTCGAACCAGCGTTACTCTGTTACTCCAGGGACTTTCACTAAGCTCTATGACTCCTAGCCGTAACATCTCGTCAACCTCAGCGAAAAGTAATTCCTGTACCGCTGGTGAAATTGGATAAAAGCGTTCTTTCACTGGTACCGTGTCCTTGACAAGTCGAATTTCATGCTTCTCCAGTGATGTTCTGCCTAGTCCGAATTCCGCGAAAGATCTAAATTTGGCCTTAATACGCTCCAGTTGTTCCTGTTGCTGCCGTGATAAGTAATGTGGTTCAGTGGGTTGGCTTTTCGAAAATTGTTCTAGCTCAACCTCCTCTATCACTTCCACGTCTTTTTCCAGGCCTTCTATATGGGGAGCTAATCCAAATCTACGCCAGAAATCCACGCCTAGGTACAGCGGCTGTCTTAAAGAGGGGCACACGAAAAGATCGACATCTTTGGTGATTCCATTATAGGTCATGGCGGTCCGTATCTTTCCCATGATTCGGTGAGGGGATCCTCCAGCTGTTTGTACCGTCGAGCAAGCTTTGTGAAGATGTAATCCCAACTCCTTTACTAGATCAGTGCCTCCATGTCCCAGTAAACTTACTGAAGCCCCTGTATCTAAAAGGCCATTAAGTTCCTTGTGACCTATCCATACCTTTGCAAACGGCCTGCTATCCATGCGCATCGCCGATCGTATGGCGGCACACAAACTGTTTCGCCTCACTTTTCTTTGTTGGAATTTTAATCGTGCTCGCTGAACTTTGTACTGCGCCTTCTCCCTCGTCTCGTGTCCTGCATCTTCAAGAATCCGTTCTTTTGATTCAGCGTATCCCGCTTGTCTCTGTTTTAGTGGTTTTTGTTCCGACCATTTGGCCTTTGGTAAGTTCATATCCTTGCTTATATTATTAACCTTAGCCATAATATTCCTAATTTCTCTATTTTTGTTTATGGGCTTAGAATTTATCACGGAGGTGGCGTCTATTGTATTTGACTGCTCGCGTTGGAGCGCGACTTCTTTGCATCGTGCTCCGACTCGTGTTTCCCGGTCGACACTTTGGACATTTTGGTAATACTACGCCGGAGTGTCCACACTTATAACAAAATATGTTGCGTACCGTTGCCTCGCATTCAAAGAACGTGTGTCCTGTTTGCTTACAGTTCCAACAAGTTAGGCTACTTCGTTCCCCCGGCTCCTTCGGTCTATAGATGGCATCTATGCTTTCCGGTGCCTCGCTCCCAGATTCCTTTTCGGTCGCATCTATCTTGTGTACCCTGGGCTGTTCTCGGGTCCGAACATAGTCCTGATTAGCTGTCGTTCGGCTCCATCGCGTTGCCAGCATCCTTTCCGCATCTTGGCACTCCTCACGCAGTTTTTGAAGGTTGGCTATTGGCATCGGGTATATGATCCTTGAGAGCTGATCTCTGACATTCATTTTAATGACTTTGATCAATTCGTAGTCAGAGAAATTGCTGAATAGTCGTGATCTAAGCACTAACATGGTCTGTATGTACTCATCCGTGCTCTCTCCATGTCGCTGCTTGCGCTCTCTCAGTTCCTGCTCCCTCTCGAATTCCGACCTCCTTACTTGGAACTGCTGCTGTAGGCCGTATCTGAGGTTGGGCCAATCTGGAACTTTTGAGGTGCGTACATACATCCAGTACCAGTCTTTAGCTTGCCCATTCACTATTGCATGGAAATCCCTGAGCACCTCCGACCACGGAACTTGGTAGAGTGTCTGTATGTGCTCCAAGCGGAAGATGAACTCAGCCACTGGCATTCCTTTCGGGTCCCCGTCGAAGATCAGGCCCCACCTTCGGATGTGACTAATCTCCTGTTTCATCTCCCCGATGCTCGTTCGGTTTCTTTGGCCATGGGCACTATCATTACCCGGTGGTTGCATCCACCCCGGTACGGTAGCATGTTGTTGCTCGGCTTGATTCCTCTGGTCGGATTCCAACGCTCGATTATCCACGAACAGGTGAGTAGGTGCAGGTGGACGATTATTCCTCATCTCGCTCGCTTCCTGTGAATTCAAATTACCCATCCCTTTATCCACCTTCAAGGATGCGACTACTTCGCTTATGTCGCTCATGAAACTTAACATGCTAGCCTCCATGGACTCCTTAAACGCACACATCTCCTGCGTTAGCGACGCTCTGTAGGTCTCGTGTGCTTGGGCTATAGCTACATTAATAGCTGACTTCAATTCGCTGGGCAACTCGTTTTCTCTTCTTGTATGTTGCATTTCAGATGAGGTGCCAGCTACATCTTCTTGGACCCGTACGCCGACTTGATGGGGAGTACTCTCCATTTTTTTCGTGGGTTTATTGGCTTGTGCGCGAGTAGTTGGACCCTTTCCCTCTTGCTCTCTATCTCTCTGAAAGTCCCCGCTACGCCGCACTTTCCTCGATTGCCTAAATACACTGTCTTCGCTCATGTAATTTTAAATTTAAATTACGTCTAACACTCACTAAAAATTCAACACTCTTGAAAATACTTTTTAAACATTTAGATGGGTGAGATGAGTGCACTTCCGAACCGAACATTTTTTTATTATTACACGCTAAAACACTTATCGTTTCTTCTGTATCGCCTACAATTGTTCTTCCCTATTCTAGAGTTTACACTACTTCTATTGTCGGAGCCCTTTTTCATAGACGGACTACGTTGACAATACCTAAATGGTAATGCAAGATCACGACTTGAAAACTCGACGTATTTTGGTATAATATATTCTAAACAAATTTTAATTGGCCGGTTATCTATTTTTAAATCTATTTTTATTTTTAGCTCCAGATCCACTTCAGCGGCAACGTGGCTCGGCCTTTTCCCCGGCTCACGGACCAGCTAAGCTTCACTTTCACTTCGGGTAATTATTGAAAGATGTCCTTATCCCAAATTGGTAGGACTCCTGTTTGTGGCAGCGATGGACTCAGCATAGTGCGATGCTCATCCACGGTCCGACTAAACATTCCTCCTACTTGTTGGGGAAGGTCACCTATTCAATATTTGAAATCTTTTAATCCTCTGAATTTGAAGATTACAATCTCCGGACTATTTTAATTTATTTTTTTTGACTATATTTGGCTATATTGTTCTTTATATATTTTTTTGTTATCTTTTGCAAGTTACATTTGTTACTACAAATGTGCTTTGCGGTGTTATTAAAAATAGGCTGACATTTGTTCTTACAATGTCGGCCTAGTTTTCCATTGGGCGCCATTTGTTATGACTTGCCTATCAGAAGCACCAATATATCGCTCAGCCGGCTAGCTATCGGCTCAGGTGGGGTTCGACCGCGATATATTGGGCGGCAAGTAAACAATAATATGTATTTTTCTTTTTACTAATAAAAAAGAACAAATACCTTTCTAAAACAAATCCGCTCGCCATGTTTTGTGCGTGTTTCTGTTCGGTTGCGCTACCCCATCTCACCCGATCATATCAGTTTAGCACATCATTCTTTTCTTCTTTTTTGAATTGATACATTTAATTTATAAATTCTTACTCTCTTCATTTACAATCTTGTTCATAACTATATTCATATACGAACTCCTATACCTTGTTGGCCAACACTAATATTTTCATATTCATATATTATTAACTAACAATAATTCACTTAACTTAACAACAATTTAGCTACTTTTTATTTTTGGCTGCTGCAGCGTGCATCATTTACAGGCCAAATGAGCATCACTGTTACTGCTGATCATCACTGATGCTTTGGAGGTTAGAGACGATCAGCTGTGCCATTTGCCGCAATCTATTTATGCGGGAACGGACTCACTTATATTATCCGCTGATCCACGTTGACTTGCTGCTCCTGGGGCTCCTCTCCAGATTGGTCACAGCTGTCCCCCGGCGATCTCCTCCTGGGTGGTGGTGTTCGTGGCCCTCGCCTGTTGCCGCTGATTTGTTTTGTTGTTCTGATTTATTTGTTTTTTTTTCACTATTTTTTTTCTTATAATTATTTAATTTTAAATAAATAATTTTAGCACATTTTAAATTTTATGCGCATGCGCACGTGCCTTTTTTTCTTCCTCTTTCTTTCTCTCTAAAGATGGCCTTCCCTGCGATATCTCCTAAAATCTATCGATCTATCTGCCGACCATAACAAAGTGCAACCAGAATCGTGCTGAGCAAGTGAAATAAAAGTGAAGAGTTGGCATATACAGGTCACACAGGACATTGAGGTCCTGAGAACTGGTGCAGCACGAAATCCTTGCTACACGAGAATTGTGGTCACAGGCGAATTCCGTGGGTAACGGAGCCGAGGCAGATTCTTACAAACAGGTGCTCGTGATAAATCCAATTAAGGACTGAAGTGACACTGCGAGTCCCGAGAAACTATAAAGAAATAAACAAATAGTGCCATAAAATAAATAAAATAATATTTAGCAATTAAATATATTGTGTGTTTCGAAAACCACAAATTTTTATAAGAAAGGTCGCACACCTGTCAATTCCCCACCCAAAATCCATAATTTATGTGCTATAATGAGAAAATTAAAAATAAAAAAAAAACAATAAACCACTTCCGTCGTAGAATTCCCAGTTCCCTACTACTGGTGGGATCACTGTTTTTGCTACGGATAATTTTTCCTCCGGGTGTACTCGTCTTGTGTTATTGGGTATGCTTACCATCACGCCTGCACATTCCAAAACCGTTCCTATGTCCGACAGGAAGTCCCATCCGAGTATTGGGTCGTCGATGACTCCTGGCAGTATCAGTAGAGCTATCTCCATGCTGCTGCGTCCAAATCTATTACTCACCTCGACCTGTTCTCGAATTCCGCTCTTCCGGCCATCTGCTATGCGGACTCGCCGTTCGGTTGCGCTTCGTCGGCCAACGTTGCTCAGTCCACGCGCTAGCTTCTCACTAACGAAGCTACTCGTGGCCCCTGTGTCAATCGTTGTCTTATACTGACAGTTACCGATTTCTACGGTGGCTGTCAGTTGCGCTCCATCGTCCTGTAGGCTGCAAATTAGCATCTTGCGGCTGTCCCCTTTCCGCTCCCGCTCGCCCCTTGGTGGCGGACGCCGATATCCGTTTCCCGACGGACAACATACTGACGTACGAACTCCAATACGTCCACATATCCAACAGAAATCCAGCAAAGGATTCATACACTCAATCGCTGAGTGTCCCTCCTGGCCGCAACATCTGCATGCCCTCGCTGGATTTTGTATATGTATTTGTATATTGTCTCGTCTCGTCTTTGGGGATGGTCTGGGTCTGGTGTCGGCTTCCTCTCGCTCACTACACGGTTGGCTGTGGTTATTTCCAATATCTACCATTGCCATAAGCCGTGGAGGGTTTTGTCTATGAGCGAGTCCGTGATGGTTTTCGGTGCGTCTTCGTGGTGGTTCCATGTGTCTATGATGTGGAGTGTGTAGCAGGCCACCATTAGCACACATCGGTATTAGTCCACCGCTAGGACTGTAAGATATAATGTTAATAATAACATCTGTTAAATGAGATACAAAAGAGACATGTAAAGACTGACGAGCTCGAGAGAGTTAGTCTTTCGCTGGTCGCTGTTATAAGTAGACGTACAATTAAATAAAGGATCACAATAAACCAACGTCTTTCTTTTATTGCCTACTACAATCTCAGAAGTGGGATTACCGTTGCTCAAAAGGAGAAAAAGTAATAATATAATGGACAATATAAAATTCAATGAATATCCAGTAACCCAGTTGAAAAAGTGACTAGCGGCAATGACCACGGGCACTAAGACAGAGCTTGTAGCCCGCTTGCTCGCGACGACAATAACGGATCATGACGTGTTGAAAAAGTCGACGCTCGGCAACAACAACAACGGCGGCAACGCAGATTTAACAGCGTTCAACTTGGCAAAGGAAGTGACACTTGATTACGATGGCGAATCATGCGCTAGTAATTGGGTTACACAAGTCAAAAATATTGCAAACATTTACAATTTAAACTCAACTTACTGTCATTTGCTGATTTTAGCAAAGTTAAAAGTCAAAGCACAACAATGGTTGCACGGAAATTAAACACGAATCTTGGAACCAGCAGAGCAGCTGTTGGATCAGCTGATCGTGACATTCAGCGTTAAGATTTCCAAAATGGAAGCCAGAGACAACTTCCAAAAACGACAATGGCACAACAAAGAAAGCTTCGGGTCACATGTTGAAAGCGTTCGCTGATATTCATCTACCGGAAGGAAAAGTCTTCAAAGCGGTACACAAGCCGGCTAAAGAAGAGGATTACAAAGATATGCGTTGTGAGAATTGCAACTCGAAAGGCCACAGTGCCCGGATATGCCGCAAACCAAAGCGTGAGCCTGAGTCATGCTATGCATGTGGAATGTTTGGACACTTCGCGGGACAATGCCCAGAAAGAAAGAACAACAGTACAAATAATTATGTAAGAAAATTTAAAATATATTTTGCCAACTCCGTTATATCTCCATTAATTACAGAATGCCTCATAGACTCAGGAAGTCCCATATCTTTTATAAAAAAACATCGCGTACCAAATGAATTAGCGCTACAACCAGTTTTAAGTTCTTTTTTCGGCTTAAATCATAGCTAATTAAAAATTTTTGGAAAATCAATTTGTTACATTTTAAAAAATAAATCGAAAAATGTTATTTTCATTTTAACATTGTTGCAAACGGGTCTATTAGTCATGATGTAGTTCTTGGAAGGGATTTCATGTACGCATGCAACCTAAGTTTAGATTTAAACACCTTGAGGATGGTTACGGTGGAGAAAATTGATTCACAACTTGGAGGTTTGGAACCTCATAGCAATACTGAACCAAATTATCATATGAGGAAACAAGCTATGCCAACAGTTAAAAAAGAAATAATCAGATAGTTATGACAACAGTTATGGAAGAAAATACAACAATTATGGAAGAAAATAAACCAGTTATGAAAAACAAGATAGAACGTTGCAGTCGGACGTAACCGACAGCGAAATACTATTATACATTAATTTGTGTACAGCTCTTTTTCTTGATCTTAGGGGCGGGAGTAGGCGTTGCCCAAAAAAATTATAGAGAAGTTTCCTAGGAATCTTCCTTATCTAATTTGAATTGCGGGGGATATGGGCGTTTATCGGATTTGGGGGCGGGAGTGGGCGGGGCCCAACAAAATTTTGGAGTTCGATCTTAGTAATATACCTTCTAAGTTTGGTAACTGTAGCTCTTAAATTGCGGCACATACAGGCTGTTTGCGCTATCAGCTTTTTGATAGCTTTATTTAAAATAAGTACACAAACTTATTTCACGACGTTATAAACTTTATTCACAAATGTATTAGATTAATTATTATTAATCCTTAGAGTTTTATAGACTAGAAACCACTTGCTTAGTCTTTTAACAACAACGAGGATATTA
>JAWNLR010000403.1:0-28841 GCA_035042205.1 Drosophila infuscata
CATTTAAGATGATCATCGATTGAAGTGGCGCCAAGTTTAAAGCAAGTAGCAAGCTCTATAGCACGTTGCGGGTGGAAATTGCCTGTCACTACCCATCCAAACAGCGTTTTTTGGAGAATGGGCCCATCCACACCAAGTTTAATTTGGCCCACTGACAGAATGTCGAAGAATGCTTCTGTACCTAGAAGCATGTCGATGTGTCGAGACTGATAGAATTTTTCATCTGCCAGAACCGTATTTTCTGGCATCTTCCAATTCGAAATGTCGATGTTGAGATCCGGTTGATAAGCTATATACGAAGTGACGCAGAGATCCAATGATAGTTCAAACGATGACAAACGAGATTTTATTAATGTAGTTGTAAGAGAGGTTATGTCTGTCCGTGCATGGCCAATACTGCTGATTTGCACATCGTGTTTCTCTCTTTTGAGTCGAAGCTTCTGAGCGAACGATTCGGTGACGAAATTCACCTGCGAACACGAGTCCAGAAGAGCACGGCCTACTCTGTAGGTGCCAGTTGAATCTTTGACCAGGACCATAGCCGTTGCTAAAAGAACCTGAGGTTTACGATTTTCCAATTGCGAATGATTGTGTGTTACTGCTTGGGTGGCTGGAGGAACGCTTGGTTGTGTTGTGGTATGTAGATTGTCGTTGTGTAACAAGGTGTGGTGCGATCTCTTACAATAGCGACAGCGATTTGTTGAAGGGCAATCGGCCATTTGATGACCCTTAGACAAACAATTAAGACACAGTCGGTGACGTTTTGCGACATCAAAACGTTGTAGCGCATCCAGTGATTTAAATTGTTCGCAGCCCATCAATTTATGAGTTGAGCTTGAGCACAACGCACAAGCAGTGGTAGCAAGTGCGAACGACGAGTTATGTCCTTTGCCAGGATTACGAGTAGATTTGGAATGGTTTTGGTTGATGGTTGAACCTGAAGATAGCAAGAATTGACAATGACGTTCCAGTAATACCATGCACTGAGCCCAAGATGGGATTGTTGAATAATCCAGCGATAGATTCCATTTGTTTCTAGTTTCCTGATCACATTTCTCTAAAACCACATAGATTAGCATTACTTGAGCTATATCGGTATCAGAGCCCAAGGACGAAAGCGAACTAAATAATGCCGATGCATTATCGATTAACGAACGTAGTTGAAAAGCGTTTGATGAGCTCACTGAAGGCAACTGAAAAATCGACGATATAGTCTCGGTGAATATCAATGCTGGCTTGTCAAACCGAGACTTTAACTTTTCTAAGGCTTTAGAGTAGTTTTCATTAGTGACTGGGAATGCCTTCACGCATTCCAGCGCAGCGCCCTTTAAGCAGTTGAGCAGATAATTGAACTTCTTAATATTTGTTATGTTCGTTCCGTTAACGATTTGATTGAACGAGCAAATGAAGTTTTTATATTCTAAGTGATTGCCGTCGAATGTAGGCAAGGCCAAACTAGGCAAGCGTGGTGGTTGAGGATGGTAATCAACGTGTGATGATACTGTATCATTCACTGTACTGTTTAAGTCTTCACCGAGCAATTGCTTGTAACGAACCTGTTAGTTCGGTGGTTAAAGCTGGGCTAAAACTCAGCCGAGCTGTGGATCCGAGCAACAAATTTATTTCGTCGCGCTTGCGATAATTAAAACGAACAATATATTTCTTTGATAATTTTATATTTTATTTTATTGCACTGTCTATTAGCGTTTGTGTGGTGAAATTCCTCGGCACTCGCCGTGGCACTTCGGCCTTACGTTGGCTCGGTCACAATCACCTGTTCGCTTGAATCTGTCCGGCTCCGCCAGGACTAAACTTCTCGCGTGGCAAGGATCTTGTTTCTTCACCAATGTCAGGACCTCAGTGTCCTGCGCGATCTGTATGGATTGAGTGATGAGATGTATCACTCAACTGCCGATATTTCACTTTCACTTTACTGCTTTTATGTTAGCTTCACTTGCTGCTGCACTCTGTAGTTTAGCTCTCTAAGCTTCACTCTGTCCGCAATACAATGCCTCGCGCCGTGCTGCGGCGCTCCTTATATAGGCCAGTCGTTGACCTTTTGCCGGGGCTGTACCGAGGTGGCGTGATGTTCTTCGGTGGCGTGATTTTTCGGTAACTTTCCACTGCCCTTTTGCTGGCGCCAACCATTGTCTGCCGGTGGTGTGAGTGTAGATGGCCATATTACACCCGCAATACTCCTCCCACACCAACGGTGCATATCCTCATCGATATGCGTGTCAGACACGCTCAAATGGCTGACTACCTGCGCTAGAAAGGGAGAGGACGAGAGAGAGCGAATTCGCCGCAACTGCATCGGGGCCGGATCTCCGCCTGATCGACAGTTGCTGTGAGGGGCGCATATGCCATGGCCGTGCACATACACACATACCCATGTCTGCATGTTGGCCACGGCTATATGGCTCCTCACACTCCCCTCTTTCTTCGGCAGTGGGAAGCTTCCACCTTCCCACAGGACGATCATCTGGAATGATAAAAATTTGGTTCCCGCCCCTGGTACCCCGCTCGACGCGACGGTTTTGGGCTTGGTAGCCTTGCGCGCATCCTGCGCGTCACTCGTCCGTGTGGGGGCGGCAGCCGGCGACTAGCCGCCATCCACGCCGTCAACTCGGCTCCCCATTCGTGCCGGGTTCCAGCTCCCCATTCGCGTACCCGCGTACGAGAGTCGACGACGGTTTCCTTCGGCATTTGTTTCAACACCCACTTTGTTGTTGTTGCGCTCTCAGCGTTCGCGCACTCTCGCTAAACGTGAGAGCCATCACCGGTGCATTCGGCATTTGTTGGTCCAAAGTGCACTTTGTTGTTGTCATTCTCTCCCACGTTCGCGGCCCCGCGCTAAACGTGAGAGAGCCAACAATGCACTCCAACAAATGCTCCCTCGAAATGCACTTCGTTGTTGTTGCGCTCCAACACCGGTGCGCTCTTTGTGCGTGCATCGGCACCCGTGTGTGTGTGTGTGTGCTCCGCCAATGGGGTTGCGCCTGCGTTGTTGTTACGCTCTCCAGCGTTCGCGCACTCTCGCTAAACGTGAGAGCGCCAACGACGGTGCGCTCTCCGTGCGTGCACTTGCGCTAGTGTGGGTGGTCAACCGACGGTGCTGCGCACGCGTTGTTGTTGCCCTTTTTGTGCGCACGCTTACTGCTGGTCGAACGTTCGTCAGCTGAACGCTCTTTTCTCGGTACAAAGTCCGCTGCAGTTTTGTTTTGCGCACGACCCCACACTAGTTGCTAGCGTAAGCCGGTCACAGCGTTTGGACGGCCGTTGAACTATTTGTTCGGCCGTTGAACTTGGATTCCGCATTCAGCGCATGCCCTCGAGAGTGGGTCATGGTCGTGTTTTCTCGACTGACATTTCTCCCGCTCTCGGGTGCATTGCCGAATGCGTGCACTTTCGCTCACTTCGCCGTGCTGTTCTGTTGTTGTTTCTTGGGCTGGGCCGGTTCAGGGTTCTGCTTTGGTTGTTTTATATATGCAGATGATTTTTCTATACAATTGTATCCAACTATAGATACAGTTTTATATGACTCTATAAACTTATAAATGGTCTCTTAGCATAGAGGCCTATTTATTTCCCCCCCTTTTTAAATTAACCGAACAGATTGGGATATTATATGCATCTCAATCTTTTCGGTTTCAGGCATATATATTTTTTTTTTTTGTTATTCTTGGTTGGCTGACTCACCTGTCTCAATCCCTTCGCTGTGCGGCTTCAGGTCGCCTATGTGCGCTGTCCTTATTCGCTTGTCCGTGTGGCTCTTCAATTTGCAGATCACCGGCGATGGAAAATCTACAATTTGGTATGGGCCTCCGTATCTCGGCGCCAGCTTTGCTGCGAATCCCTCAGCAGCATTCGACAGGTGGTGTAGCCATACTCTCTCTCCGACTGTGGGTCTCCATGGTCTGCGCCGAAGGCTATGGTGCCTTGCTCGGTCCTGAGCCGCCAATTGACTCTGCTTATATTTTTGACATATTTCGCATTGTTTAGCATATGCTCGTACGTCTCTATATAAGCCTGGCCAATAGTAGCGCGCTGCTATTCGGGCTATAGCTTTCCTGCTACCCGTATGGACTGCGGCGGCGGAGAAGTGGTTTTCTTGCATTATTTGACTTCTCTTCCCGGTAGGCACACACAATTTCCAAGCTGCTGCATCCTCAGTTCCAGCTGTAAGCGGGATGTGTCTATATAGGTTTCCAGACTCTTCATAGTAATCTGGATACTTCCTGGGGTTTTTCTTGATGCCCGTTCGCAACTTTTGGATCCATTTGCACTTCCGGTTGGCTTGATCCATTGCGTCTTCCACCATAGAAAATTTCTGGAATGTGTCCTTTAGGGGCTTCAATACGCCAACAGCCGCTACCTTCTCCGGATGTATTGGTGTAACGACTGTCGTGGCTATGGATAATCTCTCCTCGTGGTGTTTTCGTATACCGCTCTTTGGTATGTTCACCCTGAAGCCTGCACACTCTACAGCCGTGCCCATGCCAGACAAAAAGTCCCAGCCAAGAACAAGATCGCCGTTGACTCCTGGCAGTATCAGCAGAGCAATCTCCATGCTGCTCCGTCCCAGTCTGACGTTCACCTCGATCTGCTCTCGAATTCCGCATCCTCGGCCATCTGCCATGCGGACTCGCCGTTTGGTTGCGCTTCGTCGGCCTACGCTGATCAGTCCACGCGCTAGTTCCTCACTAACGAAGCTACTCGTGGCCCCTGTATCAATCAACGCCTTATACTGACAGTTGCCGATCTCTACGGTAGCTGTCAGTTGCGCGCCTTCGGCCTGTAGGCTGCCGATGAGCGTCTTGTTGCGTGTCCTGTTCATCTTCCGCTCACTCCTTGGTGGCGCACGCCGGTCTCTGTTTCCCGACGAACAACATACTGACGTACGAACTCCAATACGCCCACATATCCAACAGAATTCCAGCATGGGATTCGTACACTCAATTGCCGTGTGTCCCTCCTGGCCGCAACATCTGCATGACCTCGCTGGATTCTGTATGTGGGTTTGTACGTTGTCGTGTCTCGTCCTCGGGGCTGGTCTGGGTCCAGTGTCGGCTTCTGCTCGCTCCTCCACCATTACCATACATCGTGGATGATTTTGCCTCTGAGCGGGCTCCATATGGTCATACTTCGCTTCCTTGCGTTGTCGTGGTGGTTCCCTGCGTCTTTGCCGTGGATTGTTACCATATTGCTGCGGCTGCTCCATGCGGCTGTGCTGTGGCGTGTTGTAACTGTGCTGCTCCATGCGGCTCTGCAGTCTCAGCTTTTCCCTGTCGGCTTCGAGTTCCTCGAACGCTTCGGCCAAATGCATCAATTCAGCCAAATTGTTGAATTGATGTGGCCTGGCGAACGCTCGTAAGTCTGGGAGGCTGTTGTTGTAAATCCGGTTCAGCTGTGCTTCAGCTGAATCCTGCAGTGGCCGCATTAGCGTCTGCATTTCCACCATGTACACCTTGAATGGCTCCTGTGTAGCCTGCCGTCTTTGGGTAACTTCGTCCTTGAGATTCTCAAAATAATTTCTTGGCAAGAAATATTCTTGAAAACTCTGGACAAAAGTTACCCATTTGGTCCAGTGTTGATTGTTGGCTACGTACCATTTAAGTGCCATTCCTTGAAGTAGTTCCGGCATGGCTCTGGGAACTAAATTCAAGTTAAGCCCATACGCATCGGCTGACCACTCCACTTGTTCCAGAAATTCCACAGGCTTTGTTGTTCCATCGAAACGGAAGTTCCACTCACGGACTTGTTTCGCTACCTTTGAATATTCCTGGGTCATAGTTGGTGCCGTTTGCTCGTGTATGGACACTCTCCTCCGTGGCAGTGGTGTGGACGCTGCTCCCCAAATAGAGTGATTGGCGTCTCTAGCGCGCGGTGCTGCGCTTGTTGCCGGGATGCTGAGATGTGCGACATCCACAAATGACGGCTCTCTCGCATCCGCAACTTCGACTTCTTTGGCAGGGGATTGTCTGCCATGAGTCGCCGCCAATTCCTCTATCCTTGTACTGTATGGCAGTCTGGTTTCGTGGGTACCCACCCACTCTCCAAACTGCCTGCGCATCGCATCTAGTGTGCCGGATAGTTCCACCTGGAACTCTTCTCCGTACCGCAACACTTCGTCTTTTTTTAGGTTGTACACCCACGCACGCACCATTATTATTATTAATTTTTTTTTTTTTATTTTTATAAAATTACTATAAACATATGTTTTCACTTCAATTATCGCAACCACCAACGTTGGGCGCCAGTTGTAACGAACCTGTTAGTTCGGTGGTTAAAGCTGGGCTAAAACTCAGCCGAGCTGTGGATCCGAGCAACAAATTTATTTCGTCGCGCTTGCGATAATTAAAACGAACAATATATTTCTTTGATAATTTTATATTTTATTTTATTGCACTGTCTATTAGCGTTTGTGTGGTGAAATTCCTCGGCACTCGCCGTGGCACTTCGGCCTTACGTTGGCTCGGTCACAATCACCTGTTCGCTTGAATCTGTCCGGCTCCGCCAGGACTAAACTTCTCGCGTGGCAAGGATCTTGTTTCTTCACCAATGTCAGGACCTCAGTGTCCTGCGCGATCTGTATGGATTGAGTGATGAGATGTATCACTCAACTGCCGATATTTCACTTTCACTTTACTGCTTTATGTTAGCTTCACTTGCTGCTGCACTCTGTAGTTTAGCTCTCTAAGCTTCACTCTGTCCGCAATACAATGCCTCGCGCCGTGCTGCGGCGCTCCTTATATAGGCCAGTCGTTGACCTTTTGCCGGGGCTGTACCGAGGTGGCGTGATGTTCTTCGGTGGCGTGATTTTTCGGTAACTTTCCACTGCCCTTTTGCTGGCGCCAACCATTGTCTGCCGGTGGTGTGAGTGTAGATGGCCATATTACACCCGCAATACTCCTCCCACACCAACGGTGCATATCCTCATCGATATGCGTGTCAGACACGCTCAAATGGCTGACTACCTGCGCTAGAAAGGGAGAGGACGAGAGAGAGCGAATTCGCCGCAACTGCATCGGGGCCGGATCTCCGCCTGATCGACAGTTGCTGTGAGGGGCGCATATGCCATGGCCGTGCACATACACACATACCCATGTCTGCATGTTGGCCACGGCTATATGGCTCCTCACATGCTTTATTGCCAATTTGATATATATATATAGTTGTCTTCCAATTCTGCGCGTCCATTATCGTTTGGATCCAGAGCTTCTATTTCCGATTGAATTGCCAACGATTGCTTGAAGTACGATTCCAAAATGCCTAAACGACATTGAAGATCAGCAGGTGACTTTTTAGAATCTTCTCCAGATTGTCCATCGACCAAGGTTTTAATGCGCGAAATGTTTCTTTTAACATTTGCACGCTGGCGTCGGTAGTCTTCCAGTGAATGCGACATGTTTTAAAAATGTGCAACGAAATCGAACCAAGAAAATTTGCAACGAAGCTTGAGTTCTGCTTGACGTGCAAAATAACGACGAAAACAGATGTTTGTTTGTTTGTGCGAATATGAACTACAACGGCATCGATCGCAGTTGCAGCTATTACACAGGCGAATGACGAAATTAAGACAAACTACTAAAGGCAGCGCCTGAAGCGACGAATGCGAGCAGCGCACTGGCCGTTTTAGTAGAAGTGCAAAAAATGCGAAAAGCGAAGCGACGTAATGGCAGAAGACGAAAAAATAAGATCAAGGCCAAGCGTAACGGCGAAAACGGCGATAGAGACAGCGCACAAACCGTTATTTTAGGTTGTGTGTGTGTGTGTGTTGTTGCTGCGACGAATTTCGGGATCGGTTTAGTTAACGATTTTAACACTTTCCCCAAGTATAATGTTCAAACCGAATTAGTTGATGCACTTACATATATACATGTGTGTTTGTATATATGTGTATGTTTGTATTTACGCGCAAGCCGAATTTTGCAATGATGCACGAAAGTTGCCGAAATGCGAAATTGTCCAATTGTTTTTAATAATTTATTAAAACACTGCCCCACGTTGGGCGCCAAAATGTTGGATGCATAAAGAGTTTTTTATGCAAGCATGAAACTGAGAGTCTGGGCGGTGATTTAATTAATTATTTTACACTTTATTTTTGCCGACACGAAAAGTGCGCGCTTCTTCTTGATCAACAGGCTTGCTTAGACTAAACGATAGTCGATACTATCGATGATTTTAAATTTTGTAACAGAGTTGTCAAGAGTTATTTAGTTTGACTAAACAGTATCGACTACCGTTTAGTCTAAGCAAGCCTGTTGATCAAGAAGAAGCGCGCACTTTTACGTGTCGGCGAAAAATAAAGTGTAAAATAATTAATTAAATCACCGCCCAGACTCTCAGTTTTCATGCTTGCATAAAAAACGCTTTATGCATCCAACATTTTGGCGCCCAACGTGGGGCAGTGTTTTAATAAATTATTAAAAACAATTGGACAATTTCGCATTTCGGCAACTTTCGTTCGTCATTACAAAATTCGGCTTGCGCGTAAATACAAACATAAACATATATTCAAACACACATGTATGTATATATTTAAGTGCATCAACTATGTGGGGGACGCGAACAGTCAGCAATATCGCATTTGAATTAATAAGCTTAGATCAGCTGATGAAGCTAATGGTGCTGTAGAAAGCTTTTAAATTTGAATGCAAACATGCGCCCTTGAGCTTTTAAATGCAAGCATGCACCCTTGAACTTTCAAATCGGCTGCGTTTGCGCATGCAGATTATTCTTCTGCATGCTGCGGTTGGTGCCAGAAGCACTAAAAGGAATCCGTGCCAAAATTTATTTTCACCCCAGTGAAAATATTTGCACGCGGACGAAATTTTAAATCCGAAAACATCCGGAGCTGTTGGACAGTTTTAAGTGCGATATCATTTGGAGAATCACACTGAAGACCGGCCCCACCCGACCCCAGGAGGATTTAGTGGAAAATGATGAACGATATTGAAAAGCGCGAGCTGCTGCTAAACGCCGGCGACGACAATCCCTTCAACATGAAGGTGTTCAAGCGCGGTGCCGGGACCAAGGAGAACCCCAATCTGATTCCATCGGCCTGCGATGCACGCATTGTCAGTTGCATCGGCAAAGAGAACCAGACCTACGTGCAATGGATGTGGCTGCAGAAGGGCAACCAGAAGCGTTGCGAGTGCGGACACTGGTTCAAGCTGGTTGAGAAGGCAGCCGTTTAAAGTTGTATTAATTAATTAAATAAAATAAATAATAACAAAACAAGTAAGAACGCTGTAGTCGAGTGAGTTCGACTACCATATACCCTGAACCAAGCTTTAAATGTATTATAGGTTTATCGTTTTTGGGGGCTGGAGTGGGCGTGGCCCGATCTTAGTAATATACCTTCTAAGTTTAGTAACTGTAGCTCTTGAATTGCGGGAGATACAGGCATTTATCGTTTTTTGTGGGCGGGAGTGGGCGTGGCCCAAAATATTTTGGAGTTCGATCTTAGTAATATACCTTCTAAGTTTGGTAACTGTAGCTCTTAAATTGCGGGAGATACAGGCATTTTTCGTTTTTTGTGGGCGGGAGTGGGCGTGGTCCAAAAAATCCACATTTATGAAGGGTGTTACTTGTAATATACCTTTACAATTTGGTGACTTAAGTTTTCAAATTGCGCGAGATATATGGGTTTATCGATTTACACCAACAGGTGTATCGGTTTGGGTAGGTGGAGTGGGCGTGGCCATCCAATTTTTTTATCGATCTTTGGGGGAGTTACCAGTAACATACCTGCAAAATTTTGCGACTCTAGCTTGCAAATTACGGCAGATATGCGCATTTTAAATTTCTAGGGATGAAGTTCCTGGGGGCGGTGGATGTGGGCGTGGTCCAAAAATTGGTATGCCAATCTTTGGAGGAGGTTACCAGCAAATTGCCTTAAAAGTTTGGTTACTCTATCTTTAAAATGTTCGGAGATATAGGGAGTTATCGATTTACAATCGGAATTGTCGATTATAGGCGCAGGTGTGGGCGTGGCACCACAAATTTGTTATCGGTTCTTAAGGGCGACTACCAGTAATATACCTACCAAATTTGACGTTCCCTACTCAAAAACTGCGGAAGATATAGCCATTTGAAAATTTTAGGGGCGGGGGTGATGGGGGCGTCGGAGGTGGGCGTGGCACATGCCGATCTTTCAAGGACCTCGCCAACAACCTACCAACCAAAATTGGTGACTGTATCCATTAAATTGTGAGAGATATGTGGAATTTACTGCTATCGAAAATCTAAATGTATCGATAATTCAGAAACTGAGGCAGTTATCGATAAAATAACGCAAACTTGATCTGCGCCTGGTATACGAGATCTTATATTCCAAATTTGAAGTCTCTAGCTCTTATAGTCTCTGAGATCCGTGTTTTCATACAGACGGACAGACGGACAGACAGACGGACAGGGCTAGATCGACTCGGCTATTGATCCTGATCAAGAATATATATACTTTATGGGGTCGGAGATGCTTCCTTCTGCCTGTTACATACATGTGGGATTGGTGTGTGGTTTCTGAGACCAACGCCAACAACAACGACGAACATGAAGAACAGTAACAACGACGATCCCTAGACAACAACGATGCCGAGACGACGAAGAGCAACGAGAGCGAATTCGCAAGACGGCGAATCCGATCGAGGAAGAGAGACGACGACGACGACGACGACGATAACGACGATGACGTGACGACGGCAAGGGAGTTGCGTATGAACCTTTGAGAAAGGAAGTCGAGTGAGCTGCGCGACGAGTGAAGTTGATTGTTCGAGCAAGCTGAAGAAAACACGATTTAATGTTGAAACTCATTAACATCTAACAATATTCAATAAACTATTCAACAAACTATTAAACCAACCCATATTTTGGGGGCTCGTCCGGGATGATATGAAGAAATAAAACCAGAAAAGACAATTGAAAAATTTTTTGGTGCAAAATCGACGAAATAGTGTGCATTAAATCGACGAAAATAGTGCGCATTTAAACGACGAAGAAGTGGATTAAATCTAAAAAAAAATTTTGGTGCAAAATCGACGAGGGAGTGTGCATTAAATTGACGAAAATAGTGCGCATTAAAACGACGAAGAAGTTAATTTAAATCGACGAAAGAAATTAAGTGACGTAAAGATGCCAAATTTAAATGATTTAATTGCACAAAAACTGCGTTCTGGAAAGAGATCGAGCATATGTGCATTACACCAATTTATATTCGAGTCAGAAGGAGACAGAGCGAATAGAAATCGGTTGCGCGAGTTTAGAGGATTCAACTATGACGAAAATAACGGGAAATATGTTGCAAAACTAGAATACATACAAACAAAATTGTCGGACCATGACCTTGTATCAATTTGCTGCATATTGGGCATCAATTACAAAGCTGAAAATATGCCGTTACATATTTTTAGTAATTTAAAAGCGGGACAAATGCTGCAACATAGACGACGCACTAATGCAATACGTGATCGATGGAATTGACCAACTTTCAGTAAATAAATCTATTCTATATGGAGCAAAAAACTTGAGTGATTTTAAAAACAAATTGAAAGACTACGAAAAAATGAGTGCAAGTACGAAGAGGAGCGAGAAATTCAATAAAAAGGAAAATATGCAAGCCGTTCAGATTGGAAAGAAAACAAACTATTGTTTCAATTGTGGTGAAAACGGACATTTTTCAAGCAATTGTGAAAACAAACACAAAGGAAAAAAATGTTTTAAGTGTGAGCAATTCGGACATATTTCACAAAATTGTAAAAAAGACGTCAAAGAAGAAACAAATATGTGCTCTATAAAAAAGTACATTGAAGTGACACCAAAAGAAGATACGCAAAACATAGCCGAGGATCGCACGACGCGCACCGAGACTGAATATGCGGTACTGCAGGAGCGCTATCACAAGCTGGAGGAGCAGTACAGAGAGTCGGAGTTGCGTGCCGAGGAGCGTTTGGCCGAGGAGCAGAAGCGTCATCGCGAAATGTTGGACCGTGTGAAACGCGAAGCCTCGCTCCAGAATGAGAATTGCCAGATGAAGATCAAAACCACCAAAATCGAGGTGAGTGTACTGCGCGACGAGGTGCAGCGATTGCGTGTTTTTTGCGATAAACAGGCCAACGATTTGCATCGTACCGAGGATCAGCTGGAGCTTGCACACGTTCAAATTGCCGCCCTGCAACAGAAATACGATGAGCAGCTGCAAACGCTAGGACCGCACAAAAAGAAAAAGAAATCCACCGAGGAGCTAATACTCGAGCTGAGTCACGAATTACAGCGTACCCGCGAGAAAAACGGTGCACGTGCCATGCCCACCACATCGTGTGAATTATTAGTTGGAGTCAAGATGCGCTCAAAGGATGACAAGCAACTCAACGAAGCCCAAGATGATCTACGAAAAAAAGAGAAGATATTGAAACTACAAGCCGAAAAGAAGAAGACATACAATTTACGACGCAAGACAGCTAGAAAATACAACGTTGGAGACTTAGTCGCGATCAAAAGAACACAATTCGGGAGTGGACTCAAACTGAAGCCAAAGCTTATGGGCCCCTACGAGATTGTCAAGGTAAAGCACAAAAACGCCTATGATGTCACAAAAATCGGTAGCTCTGAGGGTCCGAAGAATTCGTCAACGAGTGCCGAATATCTAAAGCCCTGGTCGACGCCTGAAGATGATGATGATGAAGATGCATTCGGGGCGAATGCATAGTCAGTATGGCCGAATGTGGGATTGGTGTGTGGTTTCTGAGACCAACGCCAACAACAACGACGAACATGAAGAACAGTAACAACGACGATCCCTAGACAACAACGATGCCGAGACGACGAAGAGCAACGAGAGCGAATTCGCAAGACGGCGAATCCGATCGAGGAAGAGAGACGACGACGACGACGACGACGATAACGACGATGACGTGACGACGGCAAGGGAGTTGCGTATGAACCTTTGAGAAAGGAAGTCGAGTGAGCTGCGCGACGAGTGAAGTTGATTGTTCGAGCAAGCTGAAGAAAACACGATTTAATGTTGAAACTCATTAACATCTAACAATATTCAATAAACTATTCAATAAACTATTAAACCAACCCATATACATTTGCACAAAACCATTATACCCTTTTTACCCATTTTTAATGGGTTCAGGGTATAAAAAGCAAAAACTACAACAACAATAACAAATCTCCACAACAACAAATCTCAACAACCATAACAACAACCGCAACAACAACAAAAGGAACAACAACAACAACAGCAACACAGAAGAAGCAGAGCAACACCAACAACAACTGCAGGACAACTGCAACAACAACAACAATTATCTTCAGCAACTGCAACAAACACAACAACAACAACAACAGCAACACAGAAGAAGAAGAAGAACAACAACAACAACAGCAACACAGAAAAAGAAGAAGAAGAACAACAACAACAACAGCAACACAGAAGAAGAAGAACAACAACAACAACAGCAACACAGAAGAAGAAGAAGAACAACAACAACAACAAAAGGAACAACAAAAACAACAAAAGGAACAACAACAGCAACACAAGAAGAAGAAGAAGAACAACAACAACAACAAAAGGAACCGCAACAGCAACACCAACAACAACAATAAATATCTACAACAACAACAACTAGAAGGAAAACAATAACTACGGTTATTTGTTTTATATAACAGGGGGTTAACAGCTGTAATGTAATATTAGTACAAAATGAATTTTAATCTTAAGTTCCATTAAATTCCATACTTATAAATTTGTATCATCTTTTCTAGTTGAGCGCTTTGTTACGAATTGTTGCATCCCTAAATTTTGATTATCATCGCCTACAGATCATCCACGTCGACAGGCCTGCTGACGTCGATGGATCATTAAGGATATTACGGTAGTGAGTACGGCATAGGATGCAATAATCAAAAATAGAGCGCCCTAGGAATTTTGTTTTTTATACTTTTATACCAAAATGGTATAATATAATGTCCGTCATGCTGTCTGTCCGTCTGTCCGTCCGTATGAACGCGCGTTCCTCCGACACCCTTTGAGATAGAGACTTGAAACTTGGAACGTATACTGGAAAGTACCCTCAAAAGTTAAAGTGTCTTGGGTTTGGACCTACGTCCACTAGGGAGCTAGAAAATCGATAAATTCGATTTTAGCAAATCGATAAATCCCCATATCTCTTACAATTTAATGAATACAGTCACCAATTTTGGTGGGTAGGTTGCTGGCGAGGTCCTTGAAAGATCGGCATATGCCACGCCCACATCCGACGCCCTCTTCACCCCCGCCCCTAAAATTTTCAAATGGCTATATCTTCCGCAGTTTTTGAGTAGGGAACGTCAAATTTGGTAGGTATATTACTGGTAGTCGCCTCTAAGAATCGATAATAAATTTGTGGTGCCACGCCCACACCTGCGCCTATAATCGACAATTCCGATTATTAATCGATAACTCCGTATATCTCCGAACATGTTAAAGATAGAGTAACCAAACTTGGAAGGTAATTTGCTGGTAACCTCCTTTAAAGATTGGCATACCAATTTTTGGACCACGCCCACATCCGCCGCCCCCAGGAACTTCGTCCCTAGAAATTTAAAATGCGCATATCTGCCGTAATTTGCAAGCTAGAGTCGCAAAATTTTGCAGGTATGTTACTGGTAACTCCCCCAAAGATCGATAAAAAAATTGGATGGCCACGCCCACTCCACCTACCTAAACCGATACACCTGTTGGCGTAAATCGATAAACCCATATATCTCACGCAATTTGAAAACTTAACTCACCAAATTTTAAAGGTATATTGCTAGTAACACCCTTCATAAATGTGGAAAAAAAATTGTGGACCACGCCCACTCCCGCCCACAAAAAACGATAAATGCCTGTAACTCCCGCAACTACAGTTACAAAATTTAGAAGGTATATTACTAAGATTGAACTCCAAAATTTTTTCGGCCACGCCCGTTCCCGCCCCCAAAACCAATAAACGCCCATATCTCCCGGAATTCAAGTATTTCTTAACTGTACACAAATAAAGGTATAATAGTATTTCGCTGTAGGTTACGTCCGACTGCAACGTTCTATCTTGTTTTTGATTGCATATGAAATGCACATATATTTTAAGTTTTTATAATAAGTATGAAATCTTAGCATTAACTCCTATCACCATGAATTGTCCCCTATTTGAATTAATATATTAAAGAGATCAACATGAACTAACTGTTCTTATTTAAAGGCACCTTAGGTTCCAGCACCGCAGGCTTTTCTTTGGGTAGGATACCAAATTGCGATTGGTCCTACAAGGTTGGGTGGGTACAGATGGAGAACAATGCCATCTTAGTTCTCCAAATGTAGATAGGGTATAAACATGTCAGTCTCCCGTCCTCCCGTCTCTGCCTACGATATTATTATTGTAGCACCGTTTGTTGAGGCAGCACCAGACCCACGCCACCTTTCCCTGAGCACGGCCGTCCAAAAAAGTAGACAGAGTGTGCCAGCCGAAACA
Organism: Drosophila infuscata; assembly: GCA_035042205.1. Lineage (NCBI taxonomy): Eukaryota > Metazoa > Arthropoda > Insecta > Diptera > Drosophilidae > Drosophila > Drosophila infuscata. Next base: position 15,501 of record JAWNLR010000403.1, read on the forward strand.
ACATAGTACGAGGGTGGTTTGATGAGTACCTGACCTTGACGCCAGATGGCGCCACTATTGCAATATGACGTGACTATCGTATAGTACATAAACCTAAACAGCCACAGTGAAAATTTCAGTCAAATCGGACTTTTAGTTTTGTTTTCACCACGTGTCAAAGCAGTCGCGTCCACGCATTTTAGAAAAATGGAAAAAGAGCAATATCGGTCGGTGATTCGATTCTTCTTTTTGGAGGGGAAATCACGCAGTGAAATCAAAGAACGCTTGGATACTGTGTACGGTGACTCTGCTCCTTCGATGACCACCGTCAAAAATTGGTTTAGTGAGTTTCAACGTGGTCGCACGTCCGTTTTTGATGAGCCACGACCAGGTGGCCCGAAAACAGCAACCACGGAGGATAAAGTGAAGAAAATACATGATCTGGTATTGTAAGACCACCGGTTGAAGGTGCGCGAGTTAGCTGAGACAGTAGGCATCTCAACAGAACGAGTGTTTCATGTCCTACATGAAATATTGGGTATGAGAAAGCTATCGGCGCGATGGGTGCCGCGTTTGCTCACACCAGACAATAAGCGCAACCGCGTGACCACTTCGGAGCATGGTTTGGCGCTGTTAAAGCGTAATCCGAAGGAATTTTTGCGTCGATTCGTGACTGTTGACGAAACATGGATTCACTGGTACACACCAGAGACCAAAGAACAGTCGAAACAGTGGACTTCACCTGGCGAATCTGCCCCGAAGAAGGCGAAAACTGTTCCATCGGCCGGAAAGGTGATGGCCACGGTTTTCTGGGATTCGAAAGGTATTATCCTCATAGATTACCTAGAGAAGGGAAGAACGATTACAGGGCTCTACTATGCCGAACTATTGGGAAGATTTGACGCCGAGTTGAAGAAGAAACGGCCCCATTTGGTGAAGAAGAAAGTGCTCTTCCACCAAGATAACGCTCCCGCTCACACCTCCGGCGTCGCCCAGGCCAAATTGGTCGAATTACGCTACGAACTGCTGCCCCATCCACCTTATTCTCCGGATTTGGCCCCTTGCGACTTTTTCTTGTTCCCAAATTTGAAAAAGTCAATCGCTGGGCAGAAATTTCGGTCGAACGAGGAGGTTATTGCCACTACGGAGACGTATTTTGCGGATCTACAGAAATCATATTTTTTAGAGGGGATAAAAAAGTTGGAGCATCGCTGGAATAAATGTGTAGAGCTGAAAGGGGATTATATTGAAAAATAAAAAATAATTTTTCCAAAAATTTTCGTTTTTCTTATGTAGGTCAGGTACTCATCAAACCACCCTCGTAAGTGTCCGTTACATAATAATTGGCGCCCAACGTGGGGCCCGACCGATTGATCGTTTCCGAACAAGGCCCGAACGATTGGTTGTAGCGTTGTATGTATCATTACTAGAATAATCCCTATTATCCTTAGTTAATGTTTACACCCCGCTCTTCCCAAATTACATTTCCTTTTCTAGAAACCATACTCCACCCAAAATAATATTTTCAACTAAATCCGAATGGTACTTTCTATTTACTTGGAAATGCTGGAGTTCTGATTATTGTCGGATCCAGACCAGTAAATGGAGCAGTTCCAGAAAGTAGATTTTATTTCTAGAGTCTCTTTCTAACGAAAGAAATTTTCTAGATATATAATTGATTCCTTTGTTTAATTTCGAATTGCGTTGGAATTTTAGTTCTGATTTCAGTTGGTTCTATACCAAGCAATCGATATTAAAATAGTAATTTATATTCCTGATTTGAATTGAGATTTGCTCAGACTGGAGTTTTTCGGTCTGTTCCTCTTTAAATAGGGTAATATGTACACTTATATATTTATACCCTGAACCCATTAAAAATGGGTAAAAAGGGTATAATGGTTTTGTGCAAATGTATGTAACAGGCAGAAGGAAGCATCTCCGACCCCATAAAGTATATATATTCTTGATCAGGATCAATAGCCGAGTCGATCTAGCCCTGTCCGTCTGTCTGTCCATTCTGTCTGTCCGTCTGTCCGTCTGTATGAACACGCGGATCTCAGAGACTATAAGAGCTAGAGACTTCAAATTTGGAATATAAGATCTCGTATACCAGGCGCAGATCAAGTTTGCGTTATTTTATCGATAACTGCCTCAGTTTCTGAATTATCGATACATTTAGATTTCCGAAAGCAGTAAATTCCACATATCTCTCACAATTTAATGGATACAGTCACCAATTTTGGTTGGTAGGTTGTTGGCGAGGTCCTTGAAAGATCGGCATGTGCCACGCCCACCTCCGACGCCCCCATCACCCCCGCCCCTAAAATTTTCAAATGGCTATATCTTCCGCAGTTTTTGAGTAGGGAACGTCAAATTTGGTAGGTATATTACTGGTAGTCGCCTTTAAGAACCGATAACAAATTTGTGGTGCCACGCCCACACCTGCGCCTATAATCGACAATTCCGATTGTAAATCGATAACTCCCTATATCTCCGAACATTTTAAAGATAGAGTAACCAAACTTGGAAGGCAATTTGCTGGTAACCTCCTCCAAAGATTGGCATACCAATTTTTGGACCACGCCCACATCCGCCGCCCCCAGGAACTTCGTCCCTAGAAATTTAAAATGCGCATATCTGCCGTAATTTGCAAGCTAGATTCGCAAAATTTTGCAGGTATGTTACTGGTAACTCCCCCAAAGATCGATAAAAAAATTGGATGGCCACGCCCACTCCACCTACCTAAACCGATACACCTGTTGGTGTAAATCGATAAACCCATATATCTCGCGCAATTTGAAAACTTAAGTCACCAAATTTTAAAGGTATATTGCTAGTAACACCCTTCATAAATGTGGAAAAAAAAATTTTGGACCACGCCCACTCCCGCCCACAAAAAACGAAAAATGCCTGTATCTCCCGCAATTTAAGAGCTACAGTTACCAAACTTAGAAGGTATATTACTAAGATCGAACTCCAAAATATTTTGGGCCACGCCCACTCCCGCCCACAAAAAACGATAAATGCCTGTATCTCCCGCAATTCAAGAGCTACAGTTACCAAACTTAGAAGGTATATTACTAAGATCGGGCCACGCCCACTCCAGCCCCCAAAAACGATAAACCTATAATGCATTTAAAGCTTGGTTCAGGGTATATGGTAGTCGAGCTCACTCGACTACAGCGTTCTTACTTGTTGCTTCACGAAGTTCTTCAATTATCGAAACGATTTCATTATTATGATAAGTGTTACCAGCTGCCTGTGAGGCAACTAAAAGTTTTAGTCTTTCAACAATCTCATTTGGATCATCCCAATACATATAACTTGGCTTACTTAAGCTAAGCGTCATAAGACTCCCACCCTATTTAAAGGTGTAGACATTGCACTTGGTTCGCCATTTTTTGAAAAAAGCTTTTTATTATTTTAGTGTACTTCTTTGAACGATTTCCCTCTAGCGGATGGTAGGTAGATGATTTCTTCTGTGAGTTTTGGTTTTTGCTAAGATTTTCTGATATGCAGCCAAATCCGATTCATCGTAACCTTTATGATCTTTTAAGTATATCAAAGAATATAACCCGGGAGTAATGTTCCACATTCACCAGTTTCCAGCTCAATTTTCTTGTTATGTGCAGATATTTTTTAACTCCTCAACATAACTTGGCTCACTTTTTTTTGTAGGTCCAAATGCTTTATCAAGTTCTTCTGACGTTCTAATTCATGTAGGATATGGCTTATTTATCCACGTTTATTATTATGATTAGAGTTTATTAATATTATTGTTGGGTTTTACTAAATAATACATATGTATTCACTACACTTATATGCTTAGACAATTTTGACGAATTGTGTGAGTACTTTATGCGCGTGCGTTTAAAACGAGATCTCGGCACCGAATGCTCGCAAACTCACTCGCATTCTCTCTGTGTTCTCTCTCAGTGTCCCGTCTCTCAGTAACGGTGACCACTTCGAGTTCCCTTTTGTTCCGTCTTTTCCCATTCCTACATTCGGCCCTCCTGACCTAGGATTCGCCCCGAACTCCTTCACATTATCTGCCACAGTTGATATTCGGCTGGGCCCTTCTCTATTTTTATCTCCCTCAACTTCCAACCTACCATAGGATAGCGATCCGTATGGAATGTACTTAGCAACTTTTCTTTTCTTTCTTTTCCGATCAGAGGCTCTTTTCGCAACTTTAATTAAAAATTGATTCACATAGTACCCTAAGAAATCTACCTTTCTCTGCAAAATCTGACATTTGCTCCAATTAATTCGTAACCCATTTCTTGCTGCAGCTTCAAGGACTCTTTTCAGCTTTTCGATACCTTCTTCGACATTAATACTTGGAATGATGATATCGTCCAAGTAAATCATTGCATCGCCATTTTGAATCAATTCGCGCATGTCGGCCATTATTTATTTGTTATACCGAATGGTACAAACGAAAACTCATACTGCCCGTTCGGTGTCCCAAACGATGTGTATTTCCGTGATTTTGGCTCTACAGAAAAATGAAAATAACCATTTGTCAAATCTAATGTAGTGAAAACCATTGCACCCTGTAGCTTCTCTATTACGTTTTCATACTCTGATATACTCGGATTAATGATCTTTTCTGCCAACCACTCTTTAATTTGTTCGTCTACTATGTTCTGGTCACAATATGCCAAACGCCGCGGATGATGGAAAACTGTTAATTCATCTGTCAACACAATTTTTATTTCTACGGGACAGTCTACATTTTTCTTTGGTTGATATTCCTCTATTTGCTCTTTGCTTTGCTTGCCTGACTATGACTCAAATGGTTTAGAGTAACATCACACCGGACTTCCCCCTGCTCTGAAATAAACATACACGATTCTTTGAACTCATTTCGCAGCTCCGAGCAAGAACCCTGTTCCTTCTGGCGATTGTGTATATTTCTGTCGACCGCAGGAACTTCAACAACTTTGCGAACAAACTCTGTTCCGTTCATGGACATTGTCTGGTTAACACTCTCCAAAATTGTCCTACCCAAAATTGCGTCAAACCTCATATCTTCATCGGTAAAAACATGAAACTCGATTTCCATACCAATGCCATCAATGTGTACCGAGGTTATAAAACTGCCCAATGTAATAATTTGAACCTCTCCGATTCCTGTTAAGCATTTTGAAAGACCTGTCAAGACACTGTTTCCCAATTTCAAGAAAACCTTTCTACGGATTAGGCAAAGATCTGCTCCTGTATCAACCAATGCCTTAAAATTAAGTTTCGAGTGAACAACCATTTTCAGTTCCAATCCGGATGATGTAAACATGCTTGATGGCGTTGTTACAACTTCCTCCCTAACAAGATTGGTTGATTTTCTTGCTCCAACTGCACTTCGACTCTACACTGAGATGCTATAAGTCCTGGTTGACCACATTTGAAACACTTAACTTCTCGCTTATTGCAATCCTTTTGCAAATGTGATTTGTCGCCACACTTAAAACATTTTCTAACTGTGTTTGCCGTAGTTTCCTTTCCCTTTTCACCTTGTCTAAATTGTGGGCACTTTCTCGTATGCTTCAATCTGTATCTTCAGCTGCCTCATATTCCTAGCTTGGTACAACAATGCCATATTAGTTCTAGAGTCGGGAATACCGCCAATGATATACTCTATCAAACTGTCATCTTCCAAATCAATGGGCTTTGCTATTTCCATCAGACTATATAGGTATTCATGTAACGTTTCATTTCTCATTTGCTGCCTTTTGCAAAGTCTACGGTGAATTGCAGCTGACGACACTCTTACGGCAAATTCGTCGATCAACACTCTCTTTAATGTGTTCCAATCACGAATATCACGTTGGCTACGTACAAACAACTTTGCTGCACCACTAAGCAATTGTTTGGCATAAACGAACAACTGAAGCAGACTCCACTCTACCGTAATCGCACACTCTTCGAGTTCTCCTATCCACTGATTAATGTCTGGGGAACTTGAACCAGAAAACTGTGAAACACTGCCTTCAACATCCTTTAGAGTAAACCATGACCTTGCCATAGGTATGACTTCTCTCTGTCGGCTCTGACTTGTTTCATTATCCACTACTGTTGTATCTAGTACTTCATTATCAGAAATTTCACTATCTTGCTCATTGGCTTCAACACTCTGCAACCCAAAATGGTTCATTAGTCTATTTTGCAACTCTAATTTCTTCCCATTTGCACTGAGTCTAAATTCTGATAACTTCACCCGCAAGTCCGCTACACGCAATGCCAAGATTTCGCTTCTGTTCATTTTATTACGTTACGTTAAGATTAATTATACGATTAATTAATTTTCAAAATCTGCCGTCTCGGCCAAATGCCGACGGCAACACGCAAGATCAATTTCAATATCAATGTTAAACTTAACTAATGTTAGTTCGTCTTTAATCTTAACAGTGCATACACATTTGCGACCGTTAACGATTACACTTAACACTATGTTAGTTCTTCTGTTAATATTTCTCTGCTTCCCTCATAGCGTTCGTCTCACCCCTGGCGTAGAAGAAATTTCGGCATTTGTCGCCGCTATACCAGATTACACTCACAAACCACAACTGTTTGCCTATATTCTCTGTATACGCACGTCCCCTGCCGCTGCTCTCTTGTCGACTGCGCCTTTTCCTTCCTCACGCCTCTCGTAACGATCCGCTCACACTTCAACAACACTCTCGCCACTGCTTATGTTGTCTTGTCCTCTGATCGTCTGACCGTTTGACTCGCTGCTGGCGCCTCTGCTTCCAACGAATTGCGCCTCTGCTCTAACGGCTTCTCTCGTCGACTCTAATGCATACAGCCTTTGTCGTCGCTGTACCAGACTTTGCCTACAAGACTCAGCTGCTTGCCTTTACTCGTCTGTACACGCACGCCTTTTCTTCTGCACTCTTTAGCATCGCCTTCCTTCGCCGTTTCGCCGTTTCGTCTCTTCTTTCGTCGCTGTCTCGACGCTTGTAATGCAAAAACGAATTTCATTTGGTTACTGCTAAAAAATTGGCAACAATTTTTCAACGGCGACTGTCAACCGCAAACCCAAACCTCTCCCCAAACCCACCCTGCTTTCCACATGCCTCGCCGCCCCGAGGCACTTATCAAGTAGCTGACTACTACACCTTGCCACAGCAACCCCTGCCACATGCCATATGCCACTTTGTCATCAGGCTCTGTTTGCGTAATTTGATATTCTGCGGTTTTTTTATTTTATCTTCTTTTTTTTATTGGAACAGGAATATGATGGCCGAGATTGAGATACTTTTGTAAAGTATCCCACTAAATGAATTGTGTATGTTTGCTGCTCAGATTGAAATTGTAATGCCACAGAGATACTTGCCGCAGATATATGTACAGTGGCTCAACGCTTATTGTAAGCAGCGACAAGCAAAAAATTGAAAGTGCTATAAAGTTTAAACAAGGAAACAAATTCAAAATGTTTAAATGCCAATTTGTTTAATGTTATATCACATTTGAAAAGAAACTTTAGTTTTTATTAAAATATTAATTAATTAATTAATATTAGTCAAAAACTGTAAAAATCTCAAAAATACAGATCAATGATCAAAGGAAACAGTCTTAAGAAAAGTTAAATATTTGGCGTATAAAAGCTTAAATAAGGATGTTAATACTTAGTATGATATCCTTTAGCCTTGACAACTTCCCTTAACCTATTTTTCATGGAAGATACCAGCTTCCGGGTAGTTTCTGGGCTGATCTTGCTCCACTCCTCCAGAAGAGCGTTTTTGAGATCCTGTTTGCTTGATATCTTGTGTTTCCGGATGTTATTTTCCAGCAGAGCCCACAAATTTTCAATAACATTTAAGTCTGGAGACTGGGCCGGTGGAATTATCACGTGGGAGCAGTTCCAGATAAGCCAGGACTGTACTATTCCGGCCTTATGCTTGGGGTCGTTGTCCTGGTAAAACCGGAAAGTACGTGGGATTCCCGGTTTCTCGGAACTTTGGAGTAAATTTTCTTTTAGTATATTAAAGTATACATTCCTGTCCATTGTTGTTTCAATAATCACAAAATTTCAGTGGCGGGCTGCCGAGATAGATGCCCATACCACAGGACACTTCCTCCGCAGTGCTTGACTGTTGCCTTTCAGTTTTTGAGACTCAGATCAGTATTGGAGTGTCGCCACACATAATTCCATCCGTCCTGGCAAAAAATGTTGAATTTGGACTCATATTCAAATATGACTGTGTTCCAGAACTCCAAATCCTTGCCCAAGTGGATTTTGGCGAACGTCATCCTATACCCTGTATTTTTTGCTTATATAAATTTCTTTTTCCATTGTTCTCGGGCATTAAAGTCATGGTTGTGCAGAACTTGGAGCACAGTTTCCACACTGAACTTTTTCCTTATTTCATCCTGCACCTATTGAGTCAGTTTTTGAGCCGATAGCTTAAGATTTCCCCTTGAAATCTTGATGATCCTTGGCTCGTCCTGCTCGGTGAAAATCGGGTTTGGTGCAATTCCGCCCTTGTCCTCTGTCCAATTTTCGTCGACGAAACTCCAAATGATGTGGAATACAGTTGAGGTGTTTAGATTGACCATTTCAGCTATTTGGCGATGTGAATATCCACATTTTTGAAGTGTTCCAGGATGAGTTTCCGTTGCTCAATGGTAGTCCGTTTACCCATGGTCCTTGTTGGCTTATTGCACCCGAAATGCAGAAAAAAACTAAACTGACTATCGAGGATTGGTCTATTCTTACCGAAAACATTCAACTTTTGGCAGAAAACCCGGGTTTTCGGCGACCTAACTGTTAATAATGTAACTGTTTCCTTTTGGGTTTTACCCAAAAACTTAGGTCTTCTTAAATAACCCGACCTAACGGGTGTGGAAAGTCCCGTTTATTAGGGTCATAAAATCATTTCGGTGGTTCATATATGTACCTGCCATCGGTCTTTGGAATTTTTGAAAAATTATGAAAAATGAGTTTATGACAGGCAATTACATTTTTTTCTTGTCGCTGCTTACAATAAGCCTTGAGCCACTGTATGTATATGCCCCACTCCTTGTAGCACCTTTAACGCAGTAGCACTTTGGCCAAGTCCGCGGGCTGCTGCAATAGACACTCGGCAAATTAATTTGTGGCAGAGACGCCGAGGCGACTCGACTCGAGTCGAGTTTAGCTGGGCGTGGCACGCCTTGAGTATATTATTATCATGTATACCCATTAATATCGCTTGTTAAACGGCATTTTGCGTGCAGTTAAAACCATTAAAAATTAAAATGCAGCCCAAATTTATATCGATTAAAAATAAAATAAAAATACAATAATAAACTTAATATTAAAATTAAAAGGTAGAACAAAAAATACAACTAAAATAATTTTGATTATTTATTTATTTAACGTCAACCAAAATCAGTCGAAGAGATTATTGATAGAGTCCTAGATCTGATCTGAATGTAAGCAGAAAGTCCTCAATTCACTTTACAACCTTCACGCAGATATGCTTAGAGTCTTTATTATTTCCCTTACTTTACCAAAAATACAAAAAAAAAAAATTATTTTCGGAGATTTACTACGAATATGAATTGGTATCTGCTACCAGGGCATCTCCAAGTCGTTCACTAACTGTCTCTAAATCACACTTTTTCTTCTCTGGCTTCAAAATAATATTTATTTTTCTTGGCTTTTTTGCCGCTAGTTTAAATTGGTTTCGTGTTCGCATCGCCCACTTGTGGCTGCTTTTTCACTTTTCCTCTTTTCCCACTTTGCCTAGAAAAAAAATAGCTAAAACTGGCTGAGGACTCCTGGCGTTAATGGCTGTTTTATGGCCAAAGCGTTGCGGTCCCTTCGGCATCTGCTGTAAATATTTTGTCAGTCAGTCAGTAGGGGAGAAAGGGGGCAAAAATCTAATCTATGCTAGCCTCGCACAACATCAACACACACACACACACACACACACACACACACACACACACACACACACACACACCCACACACACACATTCGCATATGGGCACTATTTTTTTATGCCACTCACTTTTTTAGCAGCCAACTTTAAAACGCGTTGCAGTTAATTGCCCCTTGAAGAATACGCTACACATTGTGCAACTACACTGAGAAAAAAATATTTAAAAATGTAACTGTGGTAATAAAGAATTTGTTGTTACTTCTGGTAGCTCAATTTTTAAAAAAAAAATTTAGTTTGTAATTTTGTGTGAGACCTTTGAATATTGGAAGGAAAATTCTCAAGTAGAAGGAAACAACTTCAACGGCTTTAAGTGTATATAAGCTGTATATTATACAGTGGCTCAAGGCTTATTGTAAGCAGCGACAAGAAAAAAATGTAATTGCCTGTCATAAACTCATTTTTCATAATTTTTCAAAAATTCCAAAGACCGATGGTACATACGAGGGTGGTTTGATGAGTACCTGACCTTGACGCCAGATGGCGCCACTATTGCAATATGACGTGACTATCGTATAGTACATAAACCTAAACAGCCACAGTGAAAATTTCAGTCAAATCGGACTTTTAGTTTTGTTTTCACCACGTGTCAAAGCAGTCGTGTCCACGCATTTTAGAAAAATGGAAAAAGAGCAATATCGGTCGGTGATTCGATTCTTCTTTTTGGAGGGGAAATCACGCAGTGAAATCAAAGAACGCTTGGATACTGTGTACGGTGACTCTGCTCCTTCGATGACCACCGTCAAAAATTGGTTTAGTGAGTTTCAACGTGGTCGCACGTCCGTTTTTGATGAGCCACGACCAGGTGGCCCGAAAACAGCAACCACGGAGGATAAAGTGAAGAAAATACATGATCTGGTATTGTCAGACCGCCGGTTGAAGGTGCGCGAGTTAGCTGAGACAGTAGGCATCTCAACAGAACGAGTGTTTCATGTCCTACATGAAATATTGGGTATGAGAAAGCTATCGGCGCGATGGGTGCCGCGTTTGCTCACACCAGACAATAAGCGCAACCGCGTGACCACTTCGGAGCATGGTTTGGCGCTGTTAAAGCGTAATCCGAAGGAATTTTTGCGTCGATTCGTGACTGTTGACGAAACATGGATTCACTGGTACACACCAGAGACCAAAGAACAGTCGAAACAGTGGACTTCACCTGGCGAATCTGCCCCGAAGAAGGCGAAAACTGTTCCATCGGCCGGAAAGGTGATGGCCACGGTTTTCTGGGATTCGAAAGGTATTATCCTCATAGATTACCTAGAGAAGGGAAGAACGATTACAGGGCTCTACTATGCCGAACTATTGGGAAGATTTGACGCCGAGTTGAAGAAGAAACGGCCCCATTTGGTGAAGAAGAAAGTGCTCTTCCACCATGATAACGCTCCCGCTCACACCTCCGGCGTTGCCCAGGCCAAATTGGTCGAATTACGCTACGAACTGCTGCCCCATCCACCTTATTCTCCGGATTTGGCCCCTTGCGACTTTTTCTTGTTCCTAAATTTGAAAAAGTCAATCGCTGGGCAGAAATTTCGGTCGAACGAGGAGGTTATTGCCACTACGGAGACGTATTTTGCGGATCTACAGAAATCATATTTTTTAGAGGGGATAAAAAAGTTGGAGCATCGCTGGAATAAATGTGTAGAGCTGAAAGGGGATTATATTGAAAAATAAAAAATAATTTTTCCAAAAATTTTCGTTTTTCTTATGTAGGTCAGGTACTCATCAAACCACCCTCGTATATGAACCACCGAAATGATTTTATGACCCTAATAAACGGGACTTTCCACACCCGTTAGGTCGGGTTATGTAAGAAGACGTAAGTTTTTGGGTAAAACCCAAAAGGAAACAGTTACATTATTAACAGTTAGGTCGCCGAAAACCCGGGTTTTCTGCCAAAAGTTGAATGTTTTCGGTAAGAATAGACCAATCCTCGATAGTCAGTTTAGTTTTTTTCTGCATTTCGGGTGCAATAAGCCAACAAGGACCATGGGTAAACGGACTACCATTGAGCAACGGAAACTCATCCTGGAACACTTCAAAAATGGATATTCACATCGCCAAATAGCTGAAATGGTCAATCTAAACACCTCAACTGTATTCCACATCATTTGGAGTTTCGTCGACGAAAATTGGACAGAGGACAAGGGCGGAATGGCACCAAAACCGATTTTCACCGAGCAAGACGACCCAAGGATCATCAAGATTTCAAGGGGAAATCTTAAGCTATCGGCTCCAAAACTGACTCAATAGGTGCAGGATGAAATAAGGAAAAAGTTCAGTATGGGAACTGTGCTCCAAGTTCTGCGCAACCATGACTTTAAGGCCCAAGTACCACGGAAAGAGCAATTTATATAAGCAAAAAATACAGGGTATAGGATGACGTTCGCCAAAATCCACTTGGGCAAGGATTTGGAGTTCTGGAACACAGTCATATTTGAATATGAGTCCAAATTCAACATTTTTTGCCAGGACGGATGGAATTATGTGTGGCGACACTCCAATACTGATCTGAGTCCCAAAAACTGAAAGGCAACAGTCAAGCACTGCGGAGAAAGTGTAATGGTATGGGCATGTATCTCGGCAGCCCGCCACTGAAATTTTGTGATTATTGAAACAACAATGGACAGGAATGTATACTTCAATATACTAAAAGAAAATTTACTCCAAAGTTCCGAGAAACCGGGAATCCCACGTACTTTCCGGTTTTACCAGGACAACGACCCCAAGCATAAGGCCGGAATAGTACAGTCCTGGCTTATCTGGAACTGCCCCCACGTGATAATTCCACCGGCCCAGTCTCCAGACTTAAATGTTATTGAAAATTTGTGGGCTCTGCTGGAAAATAACATCCGGAAACACAAGATATCAAGCAAACAGGATCTCAAAAACGCTCTTCTGGAGGAGTGGAGCAAGATCAGCCCAGAAACTACCCGGAAGCTGGTATCTTCCATGAAAAATAGGTTAAGGGAAGTTGTCAAGGCTAAAGGATATCATACTAAGTATTAACATCCTTATTTAAGCTTTTGTACGCCAAATATTTAACTTTTCTTAAGACTGTTTCCTTTGATCATTGATCTGTATTTTCGAGATTTTTACAGTTTTTGACTAATATTAATTAATTAATTAATATTTTAATAAAAACTAAAGTTTCTTTTCAAATGTGATATAATATTAAACAAATTGGCATTTAAACATTTTGAATTTGTTTCCTTGTTTAAACTTTATAGCACTTTACATTTTTTGCTTGTCGCTGCTTACAATAAGCGTTGAGCCACTGTATATACAATTATTTTCTATTTTCTATAATATATCTTTCTCTAAGAAAGTTCAATTTGACTATAATAAGAAAAACAAATAATTTATATATTGCGGTCTTCTTTTGTTCTTATGACATGTTCCAAATATCAGGATATGTAATACAGCAAAATTTAACGAT